>MU226946.1:2320340-2333064 GCA_018584345.1 Thuja plicata
GCCCATTTTGATATCTAGCCAATCTAATGCTTTCATCCTCCACTATCTTGGACCTTAAGCATAACTTCTGAAACTCCTCTATATATGCTTGGACTTCAAGGTCTTTTTGTCTGAGGTTTTGTCTCTTTCTATGCAGTTGAACTTCATAGTCATCCGGGAGATAAGTTTGTTTCAACTTTGTCAACATACCTTTCCATGACACAATAGGACTCTTTCCCTCTTTCTCCCTTTCATTCTAAACAAATTTCCACCAGGTAAGTGTTGGTCCTCTTAATCTAGACTTAGCCACCTTGAGTTTTTGAGCATCAGTTACCCCATCACACTCAAAATGATTCTCAAGGCTGTCTATCAAATCTAAAACCAAACCAGCATCCATTTGTCCACTAAATAGTGGCACACCCTAAAAGGATTTACCACTCAAGGCTTTGAGTGCCTTCAAGAATGGTTCCTATGGTAAGACTGAATCATGGGTAGGTGTTACTTCATCTAGATCCTTCTCCTTCTCCTTAGCTTCTTTTTCCTCTTTCTGGTCTATCTTGTCCTTCACACTATTTGCCTTAGCTCAGACTTCTTCCAAGAGTTGCTCCATTTGAGCCAATCTCTCTCTCAACAACCTATTATCCTCTTCTTGTTCATCTACTTTCTTGGCCAATTCAGCATTGGTCACCATCCTACTAGATGCACTAGATTCCTCACTTGAATCTCTGGTCTGTAACATCCACTGGCTACACTACTTCTTCTTCCCAAATCTTGAACTTGGGCTCTGATATCACTCTGTTAGGGAGTCTCCTTGGTAAACTTATGAGTTTTCTTGAAACTCTTCTCAGGCCTCTCCTAGGACCTCTAGGGCTTCCTCAATCCATCCTTTCTCACTGGAAAGATTCAATCCTTCCCTCCAACCAAGAATTCTTCCTATCTTGTTAAGGTCACCATTCTTGTGTTCTACAAGAACCTTCCACTCAAACCACTCCAAGCCCTAAACTTAAATTTGGATTTGTAGGAGGATTAGGGCTTCAATATACTCCATTATTGGATTGCAACCTAGGTTTGAATCCACCAAGTTGAACCATATTCCCATCGAGTTCTAGATCCCTATCTTTTAGGCCTTGTAGCCCTTTTTGCCAATTAGGACTCCTAAATTGTAGGACAACACTTTTTTAATGCAAAAAGTTCAAAGAAACCCCAAATCTCTTCTAGTAGTCTTCAAGTAAGTCAAAAACCCACAAGGATTTTCTAGGTTTCAGAGTCCAACTCTATCCGTACACCTGGTTTCTTGAATATGGCCTTTTTCTTGTTTTTGGACCAGTTTGAGGTCTTAGGCTTCAAAACTTGGAAATTTGAAGTCTTGGGAACTCCTCCACTTTTTTGAGCACCTAAATAATATCCTTTAGTACACTCATGGCCTTCTTAGCTCATGAGAACACACCTTGCAATTTTAAAACCAACTGTCACTTGCTCTTCCTAACCAGGCTGTGCATTTAGCTTGCCTAGGGCAAGTTCTTAAAAATACTTGCAAGAAATTATAGAGCTCCTCCTTCCATAGTCTTGAAGCTCCATGGACCTAGTCTCCATTCCTAGGTGGCTGTACAAAACCAATGGTGGGAAGTGGAGTTAGGTCCACATCTTTGCTCCTTGGTCAAAACAAGACAGCAAGCAGTCCAAAATAAAAAGAATTTACAAAATACAAAACAAAAAAAATACAAATCAAACTAACTTTTGAAAAAGCTTTGTAACATGCACAACAATGGATTCCACTAGTCACAGTCTTAATTTCAATCCATGCACAAAAAAAAACACCAAAATCCTTCAAATATGTTGTCTTCACATTCAAAGCTCTTGGCTCCAATATCAAAAACTGTACAATCTCCTCTCTGCCCTCAAATTAGGGTTTTTCCACCTTATATCCTTCCCACACACATGCCTCACTCCTTCTATGGGTTCAAAAACCATTAGAACATCAAAACCCTCTAGACAACAAAATGTTGTCAGCAACTTTTAAAAGTTGCTAATGTTGCATAGAAACATTTTACATTATATTTGCAACTTACACTTTTTACGTGTTTCTCCACCAATATAACCTATCTAACCTTATCTAGACCACCTAGGGTATCCAAGGACCCTAAGAACCACCATGACATCACTCTACCCTTTGATGACATCATCAAGTATACTCCACTAATCAAGAGCCAAAAAGAGCTATTTTAACCAAACAGAAGCATAAAAAAGAAATCTAATTAAAACACTCTTGGTCAACATGACCTTATGTATTTACATTGTCCTACAAGAGGGTCTTACACACACTAGCACACCCAAAATGACAAGAGACCACCAAACTTGTTGGCATCTCAAGGGTGCTCCTGCACCAGTTGATAAGTGGTCTTGAAACATGACACAACTTTGTGCTTTTACCTGAATATAATTATTTATTTTAATTTTGAAAGTGAAATGGTATGTGAGAAAAACTATTAGAAACATAAAATATTATTAGACTAGGACTTTCTAAGAAACTTGTCATTTTGGAGATAAAAAAACCCTTAAAATTCTCTCACTCAAAGTGTGTGTTTTATTTATGGATAAATAGAGATGTAAATATTTTTTGGTTTGGATCTTCCCACATATATAGATGCGTTTACTTAACCCTTAAATGTCCTATAGTTTAGAGGTTTTTTTGATCATCCTATAAAAGTATGTCACCTATTGTACGTTCATATTTTTTATTTGCATTGTTAAGAAAGGGAAATCTTTTATCAATATCACTTACTCTTTAAATGAACCATGGGATACATCTTGATAAAGGTAAAGACAACGATGTCAATACTAATAAGTTAATAATTAGAGAAGAATTTCTATTTTCTAGAATATTGCAATATTTGTTGATATCAAATTATATTAAGTCATTTCATCAAAATAGACTCAAATAAAGTTGAAAATTACTAAAACATTTTTTTTTACCATTATACTACTTAAAACATTAATATTGAATAAAATGGAAACACCAAGATTGAATAATCTATTATAAACCTTCTAGACTAAACTTTTTCAATAATACTTTAGTTAAAATTATGCAAACTTATTTTAATAATGAAAACTAAAGAAATTAAATTTAAATAAAGTCAAAGAGAATATGTATTTATTGAAATAAAATACAAATTCATTTCATATTGGAGTTGGAGGATCAACATTCCTAATTTATTTAAAAGTTCTTAATTATTTCATCAATGCAAAGAGTATAATATAAAAACCATTACAGTTAATTTCATTTTAATTTTCTATTTGTCTTTGGAATCAAAAATTCTTTTCAGTGAGATGATGACAAAAATAACAAACATGACTCAAAGTATCCAAATGTTTTCCAAAGAGAACAAAAATTACTTTCATTGTAATAATTGAACAAGGAAAACCAAAATACTCAAAATATACACTTCAAATTTGAGTCAACACCCTTAAAGATAAGGTAAAACTTTTTAATGTGAGAGAAAATAAAAATGTACAAGTTACAATGCTTTGTTTAAAAATTAAAGTTAAGTCCTGTGTGTTGAATTAGGAAAATAAAGAAAATTTGCAGATGCCTTGAGCAGGTGTGTACAACTTTTAGCTACAATGCAATCTTAAGTAATTGGTTTTGAAGTAATAAAAGACGTATTTTCATTTGATATCAATTTTTGGGAGTTGTGAACTAGTTTAAGAATTTGTTGGCAAGCGCCACTCTATGATGTATGTTATTTTTTCATTGATGGAAACTGCTATCATTACTCTTGACCATGTTGCAAACCAGATCATTTACTAGCGGATTTGAAGCTTGTATAAATGTCAAAGTATCGGAAGTAGGATAGAGATCAGTCAGACAGATGAGTATGGTTTAGACAAGTTTTGGAATGTTAGGAAATGCAAGTGTAGGACATGAGTGTAGACATATTATTATATATAATTCATTCATCGTAGATTCTGAAGTCATCATATGTATGAGATAGTCACTTAGGTATGTCGAGTTGACAGAGTTATTGGGAAGAATATGAGAGTTTGGAGAAATTAAGTTGGTACAGTTGGTAAGTCAAATTTGGTTAATGGTTTGGTGATCTTTTATGATAGATCCAACACCAATGGATAATAGGTTTGGTTAGAAATACTTGATTCTATGTTTTGATCTTGTTTTGGTGTGAATACTTCTACATGTTTTATTACTCTTATTTAGGTCGATAGAGTTTGAATTTTGAGCTCATTATATTATACTTAAGATCGAGTTTTGATTAAGAAGGAGAGTGATATAGTGATGATAAATAGAATAAGAATATAATGCAAATATAGCATATGAAGATTATGTTGGATGTGCAGATTTATGTTCAGAGCTTCATCAAAACTATATAAGCATTATTAATGCTACTAGTTAGTTTGGTATAGGACTGTAAGTCCATTTTTTTAATGTAATTATATGTAAGCCTTGATGTATTATGGTAATTGAGTAGTGATATCTAGGCTATAAGCTTGAATGCAAGTGCATTCCCCTCTTTGTAATTATGATATAACTGGGTAGTTATTACTACAGTAGTGAGATATTTGTGGGCATCATCCCCACCATTGTTTTTCCCTTAACGAGGTTTTCCTCAATCAAAAATTACAGTGTTATGATGTTTTTATTGTATATCTTGATTAGTTTACTTCCCTTTACTTTCTTGATTATTTTTTGGTCTTTATTTAAGAAGTTAAAGAATATTGTTGCATCGATTCATCCCACCTCTTGGTGCTCCATAATCCTAACAGAATCTAGTAGTACCTAGGAAAATCGAGATCATTCAAGATGAATACCTTAGGAAGAATGGCTATCTATTCAAAGGAAAAAATTATGCATTACTTCTATTTATATGAGAGAATATTATCAGGGAGTTTCATAGCAATGGTATAGTGTGATATTTGGGAAAAGACAAGATGATTGCCTTAGTAGAAGATAAATATTACTAGCCAAAGATGAAACAAGGCATAACTAGATATGTGGAGAGGTGTAGAATTTTTTAGGTAGCTAAAAGGAAACTTAAAAAATATTGTGTTGTATATGCTATTTCATGTACCCAGAAAACCATGGACAAATCTAAGCACGTATTTTATATTAGGGATATAAAAAAAATAATGAGGTAATGATTTCATCTTTGTTATTAATTATAGGTTATAGAAGATGGCTCATTTTATTTCTTTTAAGAAAAATAATGGTTTTATAAGGGTGGAAGAGTTATTATTTTCAAAAATTATAATACTATGTGGTGTTGCAAAAAATATCACCATTGATCAAGATACTAGATTCTTGTCTCATTTCTAGAGGACTTTATTGAAGAATATGGTGAAAAGGTTGCAGTTCAGTAGTGCCTATCATCCTGAAATGGATGGGAAGAAAAAGATGGTCAACTGAAGTTGGGGTAATCTATTAAGATGCATTGTTGGAGAGAAGCTTAAACACTGGGATTTGGCATTATCGCAGGTAGAATTTTCCTATAATCATTCAGTAAATAGGTTAATAGGTAAATATCCATTTCAATTTGTTTATGGAGGGAATCCTTAGGGAATTCTTGATTTGGTACAAGTATTGTTGGGTGATAGAATCAGTGATGATGGAGAATAATTTGCATAGTACCTTCCCCAGTTACAGGAAGACATAATACCTAAGTTAAAAGACAATAATTAAAGGTAAAAAGCTTCAATGGATGTTGGTTTATGACATCAAGTATTTAATGTAACGTGATTTATATGGTGATGGTCTAAATAGAACAAGAGGTTTCCTATATGGACCTATCAAAAAATTAAATATAAGAAACATGGTCCCTGAAAAATTCTCAAGAGAATAAATGAAAATGCATTTGAGGTATATTTACACACTATTCTTGAAATTTATCATTTTTTTTGTCTTTTATTTATATACTTTTTTAACATCCTAAAAAGTTAGCACACATAATTGGATGTTCTATCAAGACCTAGTAGACCCTATTTTGGTGATTTTGAGTTCAAAGTGTTAGTTATACTTGATCCTAGAAACATTACAATTATCCTCTTACATCATTTCACTCCTTGTGACATCCATTTCAAATCTTGGCCCAATTTCCTAGTAATAAAACGTTTCAAATGTCATGTTGCCATCAACAGAACAATTCCAATGTTAATTTCCCGCTTGCTCAGGCCTAATTTATTCTGGGACCCTATGTTAGGTTTCTATTAGGAAATTGATATCGTGGTTGACTTGGTTTATTTTTTAATCCTAAAATGTAGGATTGAGTATATAATTTTTGGGGAACTTTTTGCGCGCGAACACCACTTTTGAAAGAAAATGTTTTCTAGATATTTTTTTCACAAAATTAAAACACATTATAGATATGATTACATAGACCTAAATACATAATTTATTTTTTAGTTAGACTAAATTTTTTTCCAATAATTACTAATAAAACAAGTTCGTAAGCATGAAATAACAAATTTTCTTATTTTTTTTATTACTTCAAAAAATTTCACATTTGTTTTTGAAAAACAAATATCAAATCAAACTACACAAAATTATTTTCACTTTGAAAAAAAATAAAATTTTTAAAAATGATGAGTTTAGGTCAACTTACTCTTGCCATACATGAGGGGTTTCAAAAACAAAATTATGTCCATTAAAAAATAGTAGAAGAAATAATGTATTTAGAAAAAAATTACAAAAAAACATTCTCATAAATCTTGAATGTCTCACAAATTATATCCCAAAATAATTTAAAATTACTTCCATTTAGCTGAAATTATGGTTGTTGTACACAGGCATGGAAGGTCCTGAAAAAAGTGACTTTTAAATATTCATTTTTTGAAACACCTAGTGAAAATTAATTTTTATCATCTATGTAAAAATATAAATTATATATTTAGAAACTAGATTTTGAGTGCTACATTTCCTTTTACTAACTTTTCTTAAGATTCAATCTTTAAGTGCTTCAAATTTTTATGTCAATTGGGACAATTTTTTTTAAAAAGTAGGGAATATAATTCTATTTTTTGGCCAAAAAAAGGCCTCAACTTCTTTCTAGAACCTCCCTATATCTAAACTCAATTTATACATAAAAAATTCATGCAAGCATTTTGGAAATCGAGCTATCAAGATTTCAAGAGAAATTGAGCAATTGGATTCAAGATTTGAAGGCAAGCATCGAAGATCAAGTTCTACAAGTGTCATATTATTAAGGATCATTAAATTCAAAGGTGATCTTCACCAAGTGAAGAAATTTTCTCTCCCATGACCAAGTAGAGGAATTATCAATCAAGAATGAAGATCATTTTTCCATTCTCATCCATTCTCCTTCTTTACAAGTGATTATAAAGCATATCTACATTGAAGATCTAGGAATTTAAATCATAGCTCCATGCATTTGTGAGGGAATCCTTGGTTTTTAATCTAGATTTCAAGTTAAACTCCTTGATTCCAAGTACATTCTAGCCCCTTCATTGATATGAGAGATTTTTACATTTGTTCAAGAGGGTTTATGCGAGGTGAATCAAACATTTACCTTTATACATACTTTTCTTTAAATAATTTATTTTAATTTTCAAAAATTGATTTCTAAACAAGGGTTTAACAAAGGAAAATACCTTTAGACAACCGTTTTCCAAATTTTATGAGAGCAGGAATAGATTATTGGGTTGTTGTTGGAAAGCCAAAAATATCAAATACTGTCAAAAGTTCCTAGAAAAATTTAGGAAAAAACACCTAGAATAGAAATTTTGAAATGTTCTATTTCCAGGTACAGAATTTTTCAAACATTATGTACCCTACATTTCAAGTATAGGTTATATTTTTTCTCTATTTTTTGTTTCCATCAATACCAGCTCCATGTCATTCTATATATATTTTTTATTAATGGTTTCTCACCTACGTGTCTATATTGTCATCTACATTGCATTTCTCCCATATCTTTCATAATTACATATTCAGGAAAGGATCACTACCTGTATTCATTGCTTGAGTCTCATCTTGAACCTTGTGGAGATATATTCCTTTCAAATGTGCAATTAATGAGGATAGAAAGTAATCACCTAATTTCTTTGTTCCCCATTCCACATTTCTTACAATAAATTGTTTGGCAAAACCAAGTCTTCATAGGTAATTTTGATTTCAGTATTTAGATCATCTTTGCATTTATAGATCTACTTTGTATGCATTTTTTTATATCCTCATATTTGATGGTTAGATATGCTACTAGTATTGAGACCCCCATGCCTATCTCTACCTCCATTCCTAGTGTATCCACCGATTCTCTACCTATCATACCTAGTTCTAGCCAGAACCTTCATCCTACACATATTATCATTCCTAATCCTAATATTTCTACTATTCCTTCAACTATTCCATGTTCCTCTTTAGATTCATCCATTCTCATAATAGTCCAAACATTTAGCACATATCTCATTCTAATATTTCTGACAATTCTACCATTAATAGTTTGTCTCAAATTCTGTCTTCTTTGCAAATAAAAATTGCTTCTACGAACTAATCCAAATTTAACATTCCTAGTTGTGATATGTCTAGTCCTTTATTGATGGGTATCATCCATGTTGTTATCCTTCAGTATGTGCAAATTCCTCACCTAGAGACATATAATGGTAAAGGTGATACTTTGACCAATGTCAAAAAAATTAAATATTGTGTAGTGATTTATGTCATAATCATAGGTTCATGGCTAAATTATTTACTAGAACCTTCTGACATAAATCCTTGCAATGGTACTATATTTTACCCCCCTATTCTATTGATTCCTTCCAAAATATTGCTAATGTTTTCATCAAATAATTTTAAAAGAACAATGGCATTAAGATTTCTTTTATTGATTCAAAGCATTGTAAAGAAATAATGATTGATCGTATTGTTAGATTTAAGAATTTGCATTTTTGGATTTCTTAAGCTTATTCCTAATATTTATGTCCAATGTATTTTCATTTCTAATTTTCAAAAATAAATTAAATATAAGATTCCTTTTTCTAAATTTTTTTCTTTTATGCAATTATGTGCAATGCTTCACAATTATTAGCTTCAACTGTGTCAATTTGGAAGAGCCACTCTATTTGCTTTGATTTGTAAAAGTGATACTGCATCATAGTCCTAAAACAATTTTCAAAAAGGTCCAGGAGCATCATAAAATTCAATAATTTATCTAACAACATGTTGATGAGAAATTGGAAACAACATCAAAAGGTTTGGCTCCTTTTTCGTCCATTTTTATACCTCGTAATTTTCAAAAACTTTTTTAATATTTTCATAATGTGATGTTGAAGTTTATTAATGCTAAGTTTTAACTCTTCCTCGTATTAAAAAAATTAACACATCCAAACCTATTCCAAAATCCTTTGATCACAAAGCATTTTGTCAGTAACATTGTCAACCTTGCCATGATATCGAGAACTATTTCCATTTGAAATCTATTATTCAAGGCCTCATTGATTCTAATACTATATATATAGAGTGTATTAATGATAAAGGAAGCAAATCCATAGCACCTCCCCAAAAAAATTACAAATCTATACAAATCATTTACCTTCGCATTCAACCAATACCATTGAGTCTACCTAGTATTGGGAATATGATAATTGACGAACATCTTTATGCTCGACACTTGCAAAATGATTTTTATGATAAATATAGTGTGATAATCCAAAATTAAAATGGTTTCAATTATCCTAATCATGCTTCTATAACTTTCCCCATAGAATTTGGTGGTAAAACACTACATGTCACCTTTTTTCATCCTAATTTCTGATCAATTTCAAGTTATAATTTGTCTTCATTGGCTCACCTCCATGACAGTCATAGTCTCTTCTATCCACAAGTATTTTAAACTACCCCATAATGGAGAAGTGATCACTATTAATCATAGTATTTATAAAACTTTAGTTCCTCGAGAGTCCTTTAACATTGACTTCTTTTTGTCTTCAACCTAGTGTAGTTCATTTAATTCTTTCTCCTAAAGAAGAATAGGGCCCAATGTTGATTGATCCTAAACCAAACCAGATATCAAGAAAAACCAAACACAACATTTAAGCTCCTGATCAAATTTCATAATCATCATTCTAGAGCCATGCTTTCCAAAACCTTTCCTCTTCTAAAACACCTACTAATTCTCTGATTCTCCTTGACTAGCCAAAGAATAGCTTAAATGAATGAGTTAATTTGAAAAGATGAAATTGAATTGTATAGTCAGAAAATGGAAGCACTTCCATTATAGACTTGTTTAGCCTTCTGAGTAAGTAGTTTGGGGTTATGAAAAGTGCCTTGAATGGGTTCCTGATCTTGACATGGCTTCCATCGTGTTCTATCCTTCTTTCCATTCCTTTTTAGCCTAATTTCTGCATTCTAGATTGTAGACTGGTGATTCTGGGCTTCAAGGTCAGGGTTGACCTTTTAGGTCTAGGTCAACCTCAACCCTGACCTAGGTCAAGGTTGACCTCGACCTTGACCTAGGGTTCAGATCCTGGGGTTTCACATTTTCTGGATGTCGATCTTTGCAAAAAGTGTTTTCTGGCTTCAGGGTCGGCTGTTTCGGGTTCCGAAGCATCGATTCCTCAATTATATTTAATATAGGCCCTTTCCTAGGGGTAAAGGCTTTAATGGGAATTTAATTATCCTATGTCACCCTCCTTAGAATATTGTACCCTAGTTTCATATAAAAGGGAGCTTTCTCCTCTCATTTTCTCTAAGTCTTAAAGAGTGCGAAAAGTATTCTAATGGTGATCAAGCATTCTCAAACTATCTTCAAGTGTGATTCAAGCAAGCTAAGGAATAATATTTGAAGCAAGCATTAATCCATTCTCAAGCATCCATTTTCATGAAGGAGATACATTGGAGGTCATTGAAGGATTCAAGCTACATAGTGCCCTTTTGGTGATTTCTCCATCCACATTCTTCGAAGCTTATTCCAAATTCAAGAACCCATTAAAGACTTGGTGTTGGAGATCTACAAGAAAGAGATTGAAGACATCCTACCTTTCTACATTCCATATTTTGAATCATACTTGTGGATCCGCGGATTCGAATCCACCACAAGGACTTTTACAAGCAAGGTGAATTTGAGCATTTACTTTGTTTATCTTTATGCAATTTCAATTATACTTTAAGGTTAATTCCAAAACTAGGGTTTGACTAAGGCAAACCTCTCCCCCACAACAAACAATCCTCTTTTTCTTGAAAGTATAGGTTCAGGACTGTAGATTTGGACACAGATCTGGATACCCTTTTCAGATTTCTTTCAGACAGCACAAACAGATTCTCACTTGGACCTCTGCAGGTCAGGGTCGACATTATTGGGTCAGGGTTCACATTTTTGTGTCAAGGTTGCCCTTTTTCATAAGACAACATTAGATCAGGAAAATATTTCTGGGTTTTGTTTGTCTCTGCATTCCAGTTCGGGATCATCTATCATCTTTTCCAGAAATAGTCTACAAACCTCAGAAAACAACATTCTTTGATATGAAATTCTTTAAGGTTAGTACATTTCTTCTATTTATTCAATTAATGTCATATATCATATCTATACATTCAAATAACAGAATTTAAGATCTCCCTTTTTGTTCTATTTTCTGAATGGTTGATTCATTTGTGCATTAATCCCTCTTTTGGGTTGATTAACTTGGATCTTTCATTTGTGCATTTGGGGATAAAGATGAAACATCTTATCTTCTCCTTAATCATAATTACAATACATAATCAATACAATTCAATTAAATGTAAGGTAGAGTTTAGGAAATCAACATAGTCTAAGCAAATCAAATAATAATTAACAATCAAAGCCCCTTATCCTTTTCCAACACCTTACATTTTGGTGAACCCGCGATAGACAACTCTTTCTTTTTTGTTGTTAGATTTACATTTTTAATGCTAGATCTTGCATGTTCTTAAATTCAATAGATTAAAATTTGGTGTTAGTTCATTTGCATTGTATTGGTGTATTAGCTTTACCACATCTATTCCTACTTATAGTATCCCAGTTAGAAGAAGCCGTAGACTTATAGGTTCCTTTGATCCTAAGTCTTCCTCTCCTCTCCTTAGGATCCCAGATGACAATTTGATAACTCATAATTCCAATCCTTCCATAGAGCATAACTCTTCTCACTCATCTCATGATGAAGATGATGCTTTAAGAGTTCCTCCTGAACAAGTGCAAAACGTTTCAACCAAACTTGATAAAATGGGAAATTGGCTTATCCAAGAAAACCATAATCAAGATTCTATCCAAGCTATAGAGGCTCTTAAGAAATTTCTTTGTGATAATGATCAAGGCATTAATTTCTTGCATAGTATTACTCATTTTGTGAATTTGAATGTTAAACCTTTAGCTCAAGAGGCTCAAGAGTTAGGATTCACACCTATTGTCACTAGTGTAGGACCTTCTTATGTTCCTCTACCTAGTATTCCTACTTACACTCCTCCTTTGATAAAAACTTCTCTCCCAAGCGCACCTATCCCTGTGAGTGCTCCACCGATATCTTTACCTACGTCGGAACCTTCATATCATAGTGTTCCTTTTACTTATACTAATCCTCTTCCAACTGTGGTTCCTAATGTTCCACCGGTTGTCTCTTCTATTCCTGCTTCTTACACTATTCCTAGTGTTCCTAATATTGTTATGCCACCTGTTTCCTCTAATGATTCTACAATTATTAGTTTGGCTCAAACTATGTCATCTTTACAACAACAACTTGCATCTTTAACTCAATCCAAATTTAGCAT
>MU226946.1:2342220-2362056 GCA_018584345.1 Thuja plicata
ACTTAGGAATTGACCTATAGTGACAATCCTCTATATTTTTATCTCATTTCTTTTATATCTTGTTACATATTATATTGTGCATGTACCACTGTTTGTAAATGTTCCCCTATTTTTTCTACTTGGAGATGATGCAAAATGGTAGCTACCTATTCTCTAGTCTTTGTGATACCAGCCTAAAAAGACTCTTATTGTTGAACTCTTAAATTTCATTCTTCTATTGTGCTTGTAGTTCTACTACCTTGGGGTAATGATGTCAAATCATTTTAATAAAATATACATGTATTATCATTAGTATGTCCTTTCTTGGGAGAGTATCATAGTTTAAATGTCTCTTGTGGGGATTTGTTAAATCCATTTCTCCTATTAAATCATTTTCTATGAATTTAATGTGGGGTCATACACTGCACTTCTTATTTCACATTTTGCACATGAATGCAATGATTCAATCAATCCTCTTGTAGATGGCTAAGGAGACAATTCTTTTCTTGTGCTCATATTTTCATTGGATCTCTTAATGGAGGAAATTCTTTCCTTAAGGACATATCCTCCTTTTCTAGATCCCTTTACACAGACAATGCTTTCCTTAAGGAGTGATTTTCCTTCTTTGATTGCTTTGGAGATAATGTTTTTCTTAGGCATGATCACCCTTTTGAGCCCCTTAATAAAAATAATACTTTCCTGAAGGATTAATCCTCTTTGATGGGTTGACTAGTATAATAAAAATTGCTAGACTATCAATTCCATCTTGTGGAATGCTTTGTCTTTGCATGATCCATAGTAAGGAAATACCTTACTAGGTTAGTAGTTATGATTCTCTCTTTCTTCTCTCTCTACTCTCTCTTTAGTGGGATGCCTCTCTTTTCTTGGTTTTTGATTTGAGGAAGACTTAAGTCACTTTAGGGCTTGATGTTTCTTTGTCTTATTTTCCTTTATAATATTGCTTTTATTCATTGATCTAGTTTACTATGAGCATGATTGTTTCTCATAGTCCCGCTAAAGTGGGAGCTAAATGTACCATCCTAAAAAGTTAGCACCTATAATTAGATGTTCTATCAAGACCTACTATACTCCATTTTGGTTATTTTGAGGTCAAATTATGAAAATTATTCTTTATTCTAGAAACCAAATCTTTCCCTCCTACATCATTTTAAGCCACTCGAAACCTATTTCAAATTTGGACCTAATCTCATAGGAAATTTTTTTTTAAATATGTTGTTCCTACTTGTTTGGGACCAAATTTTGCCATGTGCCTAGCTTATTTATAAATATTTAATTGTAGGATTGATCATATAAACCCTATATTTTTCCTCATTTTATATATGAAAACTTATTTTAAGAATTTGGGTACTCATGCTATCAAGTTTTAAAAAAAAATTGAGCAATTAGGCTGAAGATTTGAAGGCAATGCAAGAATCCAAGATGAAGTTCTTCAAGGTTCCTATTCTTAAGGATCATTCTAGTCAAAATAAATATAATCCAATTGAAGAAAATTTCTCTCCCATGATGGCCAACTAAAGGAAATATCAATCAAGAAAGAAGATCCTTCTTCCATTCTCATCCATTCTCATTCTTTGTAAGTGATTGTCAATCATATCTACATTGAAGATCTAGGAATTTCAATCATAAATCCATAAATTTATTAGGGTATCCTTGGATCCTACACTAAATTTCAAGTTCAAATATTGTATTCCAAGTACATTCAATCATCTTCATGGGTATGAGATATTTCTACATCCGCCCATGCCGGTTTATGCAAGGTGAATCAAGCATTTACCTTTTTACATACTTTCCTTCATACAATTTCATTTCATTTCCTCGTTTGATTCTTAAATATGTGCAAGAATAGGTTTTGGAGCTATTGTTGGAAAGCCAAAAAGATCAGATAATTTTAGGAGTTCCCAAAACTATTTAGGAAAAATACCTAGAAAAAATTGTTTCAAACATTTTTTTCGGGTACAAAACATTTCAAACATTCTATATCTTGCATTCTATTCCTTGATTTCAAGTACAAATCAGATCTGTTCCTTGGTTTCCATTTTTTTTTCAGTTACATATCTCTATCATTCTGTATCTTCCTTTTATTGACATTTTCTCACCTACTTGTCTATAGTGTCATCTACATTTCATTTATCCTCTCTTTCATCAATTGTAGAGTCAATAAAGGATGACTACCCCTATTTAGCACTTGAGTATCCTCTTGAGCCTAGTGGAGGCATATTCCCTCCAAATTTACAATTAATGAGGAGAGGAAGTAACCAACTAATTGTATTCTTTTCCATTCCTAATTTCTTACAGTAGAAATTTTCATTGTAAAGATCAAGCTACTAACAATGAAGATGAAGTGAATTATCAGCATACCATTACTAGCCGGAAAAAGGATAAGATTATGAAGGTTTTAGAGAAGAAGTCTATTCACAATCGCCAAGGAGAATACTATAGATATCTAGTACAACGGGATGCACTAAAACCAACATATAACACATGGATCATAGCTTTAGAATTAAAGAGAGCGATAAGACTAAATGGAAAAAGTTTCAAGACATGAACTTACAGTTGTTGCATTGTTTTCAACCAAAGGAGAATGATGCAAGAAATTTGTGTAGCCATAACTTTTTCCTCGGTTGTCCATTTAGGATAGAATTTTATAGGCAGGTGCATCATATAGACTTATAAAATATGTTAATAGGTTCTGTTTGATTGGACCAAATCTCAACACGTTTATGGGGCGAAAATCTACCATAAAAGGCCTCAAAATTATCTTCTACTATTTTTTTCTAAGATTTTCTAATTTTTATTTTTCTAGTAGCTTTATTTTTGTGCATCTAGTTGCTTAGCAAGTTTATGAGTGATGTTACCCAACTTAACTCTAAATAATTATATACTTTTATAGTTTTTAGAGTACCTTTAGAAATTACCAAAAATGGTAAAAAAACTAATTTTGTGAAAAAAAATCTATAAAAAACATAATTTTTGAATTATAGTTAAATTAGTGTTTTGTCTCAATATAGTAGCATAATGGTATGGAGAATCACCATGGGAGATTCCTTTCCTATTATCTATATTCTTCCTAACTCGTAGGGTAAATAAAATAAGAAGAAAGGCAACTCCACCACTAAACCAGTCAATGAACTTCTCATGGTCATCTCCACAAAAAGAAGACTCCCACAAATCTCCATACCCCCTCTAGGGAAAAGTCCAATAACCGTTTTGGTAACAAAGAGGTCACTATCACTATTTAGAAATATGTTGAAGATAACAGGAAGGAAAAGGATACAATTTTGAGGATTAGGGAGGTTAGTTCAAGTTTGGGTAGCTGTAGGACAACTAGGTTAGAATTTATTTTTCTTAAACCTCCCTCAAAAGGACAAAATATTGTAGTTGAAGAAAAGGATATTTTTTTCTAAAGATATTTCCAAACATGAGGATGATTGTCATGATGAATGGTATGCGGGTCAAGAAGAACAAGATGAGTAGGAAAAAACATCACCAAAGAATTTAGAGGATTTGGGGGATTCAAAGAACAACCGTGTAGTGGGGGATTCAGATAAGGATGAAATTGTGATACTTTCCATTGAGGGGGCTGAAATTTAGGATATTCACGAATTTGGATAAGAAAATAACAACTCTAAGGATCATTTTTAGATTATTATCAAGATATTTGACCATCTAGAGAAAATGGTTAAAGAAAAGTGTTCGAGTATGTAGAATGCACTTTACACTCTTATCTATATAATAGATGACATTATGAAGATGAAAATGATGGAGATCATTACTGGGAGGTCCAAAATTAAGAATTAGCTCAAGAATATAAGAAAATAAAGATGGGAAAGGAATAAAATTTTAGAAGGGTAAACTTAACACCTAGGTAGTGGCACTTGAAGTATTGAAAAAGGACTAGAGCATTATTGTGACTCTTTATAATTCAATTTAATGGTCTTGGTCAATTTCTTGTTGGGACTAGTACAATTCTTATGGGTGGATATTATAAATTTTCTACATAAGACTTCTAATGTGTTAATAAGCTTTATGTTAGTGGAGGATAGTGGTATGGTTAATTGTTACTATGTTGTTCTAAACTGTTAGTTATTGCATGTTGGTTCTCTTGTTTTTGTAGACATGATTTTATCTTTCTATAGTATTGGGGCCATTTTCTCTATGTGTTTTGTAGAGGGGGTCATTTTTTAATGTTTGTATAGAAATAAGTTTGAATGTAATTGAGTAAATTTTACATATGTCATGTTTTATTATCTATTTATATGATTTTTTAATTTAAAAATCAAGATCAAGGGTCTTTATGTCTACTACTTATGATTTTCTGAGTTGCATTTTTTATTAAAATAATGAATAAGAGTTCTAGAGAATAGCATTCTTTCCAAGATTCATGGGAAGAGCTATGTAGTTTTTTTTCATTAATGTGTAATTTCTCTTTGAATATCGAGTTTTGATGTCAATTGGAAATATTCTTGTTGTAATATTTTACACTATTACTCTGATGCATTGATTCTATTTGTTTTTTGAAGCGTCTAGAAGAACACTAAAATTAAAGATTAATTATCTAAGTCATTTTCTTTTGAAAATTATTTTTGTTCAATTAGTTCATGTTCTCAAAAAGATATCATTTGAGAATTTAAATCAATAAATTTTCCATTTTTGGGTCAATATTATAAATCTTGGTCAAATCTACGTGATGATTTTTGTTCTTATAATATTGTCTTATAGTGTAGATTTAATGTTATTGTGATAAGGGACAACCACTAGGTTTGGATATGCCGGAAGTGCAAGGGATCTAGATTTAGGTAACCTCTCGTTCTTTGGAGAAATTGGTAATTAAATTTGAGTTTATATATTCAAAAAGCATTCAGAGTAAATGTCATGTAGATTTGAGAACCAACAAGATCATTGGCAAAATGAGAAGTTCCATCAGGTCTAGGGATTTAAACAAACTAAAATAAAATAGGACAACCTTAGCCTCCTAAAAAGAGACAACCTTCCCAAATTCAACAGTCCTGATCATCCAAGACCCACAGAAAAACTTCAAGAACTTCTTGAAGCCTTTAGCTATCCTAGTGAGAATCTACAAAGGTTTCTTTAAAGGCAAAATAGTAACTCGAGAATTATCTTCTTCTTTAGTGAAAATTAAATTATTGTAAAATTCAAGCTTCTAATAATATTCCTCGACCATGATTCAATGTTTAGAACAATTTACTTAAAGTTCTATAGCCTTTGACTTACACTAATTATGGTTAACTTTCTAGCATTTAATGTATTTCTTTGAATTTTCATATTTGAATCATTATCCAACCATTAACAATAAAAACATAATATTTTATAATAGTGCTCATCTCTCTTATAGGACTCTTGAGTTGGACCTAATTGTTATTTATTAATGAATATTAGAAATGATGAATGAATAAGTCTCTAGTTTTTATTCTAGGCTTAGATACCATTTTCCTATATTAAATAGTAAAATTCAAATTTTTCTATTCATTATCATCATATCATCCCTAACATTATTCTTATGGCATTGATTAATTAAACAAGTTTTAGTTATTTTAATAAGTTCATTTTCCTCTAATAATTAAATTTTTTTAATATTTTAATCATTTCATTGGAAATTTGTATCCAAGAATAAAAGAATTATATAATTTACTTTACTATTTCTATTAATATTAATTAAATAATTTTATAATTTAATTAATTTTCCACATTGATTATATATATATATATATATATATATATATATATATATATAATGGAGATGATGAAGACCAAGTGATAATAGGTATACATGTTTGTAGAAATGGTTAGATCAATTGTTCTTTTGTTATTGATGTCAAGCAATTGATTACTAATTTATATTGAGTTACCATATCATAAGAAGGAGATGTTAAATGGGTGAAAAATAAAGATCAGACAATGATAAAGTAATGTTGATGTAGTTGTTTGCTACTATATATTTGATGTTATCAAGTAGGTACATTTGATTGATTAAGTTGGAGATTACAAAGATTTAATATACCAAGCTAGATAGAGTCAGTCGGTATAAAATTATGTTAGTCTGTTTCTATTATCGAGCATCGAGAATGCGTTAGGCACCAAGCAGTGAATGAAGGTAATTACCGAGTTGCAAGTCAAGTTACCGAGTACAATATATTTATTGAGATTGATGATAAGATCAAATTTAATGCGAAGCTATAATGATTTGGATGTTGATAAGATTAAAGGAAATTTATTAGAAGATCTTTGAGAGAGAAAATTCAATAAGAAGATCAAAGGTGAAGATGAAGCAGTTAAACTTAATTATTAGAGTTCCAAGAAAAATTTCAAGTTACAAGGTAAAAGTTAAACAATTTATCAAGCTAAGATTTGTGAAGAAGATGATCGAATGCTTGGGAAAAAAATGATGGGAAACCTAAGAAAAGAGATTAAGAGGAAAATTTTTGTCTATATAAAGGATGAGAATTAATGAGAGAAGAGATGTTGGCAAAGTTGAATTGAGAAGAAAAGAAGTTGAAGAACATAAGTTATTGAGAAAATCAGAGAAGTAGAAAGAGAAGAATCTATAGTCTAGAGCAGAGAGAAATGGAGTGTGTGATGTCAGTATTCATGTGAGCATAAAGGACATGACCGAAGAAAAAGTAGTTTTTATATTTACATATCAAAGTTTTATTGTTTCTTAGTAAATTTGTAACAAAGAAAATCTCTTAACCCAGTGGATTTAACTTTCATGTTTGTAAATCCTAGAAGTAGGTGATATTCCAAAAGAGTGTTTAAAGACCTCTAACAAGCCCACTCCTAATAGGGTGAAGATCTTAACAGATCTAAGGTAAATTCATTAACCGGGTCACATCTGGCAAATGGGTTTCTAATATTTAAGAGGATAAGTTCTTAACCAAGCGTACTTTAGAAGGGTACATTTTTATTGTGGGGCACAATTCCCACGAAGGTTTTTCCCTTATTGGGTTTCCTCGTTAAATCTTGTGTTAACTGAGTTTGAATGATTAATTTGCATATTATGAGATATATGGTTGTTTAATTTATTTAAGTTATTTGGTGAGTCAATCATTACTGTATTCAGTTCTGCTGAGTGGATTGCTGAGCTAATTTTGAAGTATTAAAGTTTGTTTTTGTCTTATTTTTTCCCCCTCTCAGTGGACCAACAATTGGTATCAGATCTTGGTACTTTGAAGTGATAAGTTTAAAAGGACTTGAGTCAAGATGTAAATATGTATAAGAGGGAAGTAATAAAGTTTAATAGGGAATATTTCTGTACATGGAAAACTATAATGAGATTGCATATGTCTATAATAGGAGAGTATGGACTTCATTTTCTTGATAATGCATATGTTGCACCTACAATTGCACTTTTGACACTTAATGAGCAAAGAAAGAATAAAGAACACACACAAGTCATGATTCAGATTGCTTCTACACTTACCAACCAAGAATATGATGAACTTGACGGATGTTCTACTTTGAAACAAATGTGGGATAAGCTTATTTTGACCTATGGTGGAGATCAACATGTTCAGAAGGAAAAAGAAAAAAGTTTAAGAGGTAAATTTGACCTAATGAGAATGAAAGAAGGAGAAAACATAATTAAATACAACAATAAAATTAAGGAGATTCTTAATTATATCAGAGGAGCTGGTGGAAGGATAATAGAGAATGTAACAAGTAAAATATTTAGAACCCTACTATTGACTTATGCTATTCGAGTATCTTCTAGACAAGAGTTGAGATCCATTCCTCAAATGAATGTTTCACTTGATGCTACTACTGGTAAGATGGCTACATTTGAGATTAATGATTTTGATAATAGTCTACCTGTTACATCTAAGATTGAATCTTCATTTAAGTAATATTTGAATATTGGAAGTTCTAAGCAGTCTAGAGCTAGTGATGGATATGTGAGAAGTGCTAGTGAGAGATTTTACAACTGTTAGAGTGGTATGGAAGAGTTATATGATTGAGATGAAGAGAATGTGAGAGTGTTTGAAGATTTTTTGGCTAGAAGACTACAAACAAGCCAATGTAAGTTACATTTGAAGTGTTTTAATTGTAACAAGATTGGTCATATGGCATCTAAATTAATTGAGAAAGATAATGAAGAGAAGAAAGATAACCGAGATAAGGACAAAAGAGAGAATAGATTCAGGAGATTCAAAGACTACAAAACAAAGATAAGAAATCTTGTCATATTTCTAATGAAGTACTAAGTGATGATGATTCAGATGAAAATAATAGTGAATAAGTTGTGTATATTTCTATTAAAGATAATTCTAATGGAGAAAACAAAGAAGAACCAAGAGCCCTAATATTACAAGAAAGTAAGAATGAAACATGGATTATAGATAGTGGTTGTTCACATGACAAGAATGGTGACACACTTAAGTTTATTTACTTAGAGAAGCACGATGGAGGATTTGTTAGATTTGGTAATTATGCTCCATACCCTGTGAAAGGAAAAAGTTCTATAATTCTACTGAATAACACAAGATGTGATGATATTTATTGGGTTGAAGGCTTAAAGTATAATTTATTGAGTGTTGCATAGTTAAATAAAATAGGTCACCAACTGGAATTTCAACCTGGAAAGGTGAAAGTTTTTTATAAGAAGGAGAGTTTGATTACTACTAGAGAACAATCTAAAGGTAATTTATTTTATCTTTATACTTCTATGAAGAGTTTCCTATTTGCTAAAATTGAAGATGTTTGGTTATGACACAAAAGACTTTGTCAAGTTAATTTTGACAACTTGATCAAAGTGAGTAAAAACATTAGAGCTAGAGGAATATTGAGATTCGAGAAACCTGATAATATTATGTGCAGAGAATTTCAAATGGGTAAGATGACTAAATCTAGTTTTTCAAGAAAGACTTATGTTACACAAGGAATTTTGGAGTAAGTGTATATTGATTTATGTGGACCCATGAGGACTCAAAGTTTTTGATAGTAAAAGTAGCAAGAGGGTGCTGGCCCATGGAAATGAGGACTCAAAGTTACTATGGAGACATATTTTATTTTATTTGTGGATGATTATTCTCGAATGATGTCAGTAATTTTTTAAAAAGAAAAATCTGATGCATTTCAAATGTTTAAATGGTACAAGGCTAGAGTTGATAAGGAAACAAGAAGAAAAATAAAATGTTTGAGATCTTACAGAGGATGTGAGTTTACATCTAATGAGTTTACACTATTTTATAATGAAAATGGAATTAAGTGACAAATTTCAGCACCGATGACACCACAATAGAATGGTATTGGAGAGAAGAAATGGATCTATTGTGGATTGTGCAAGGACAGTGATGATTGAGAAAGGTATTTCAAAATACTTTTGGAGAGAAGTAGTCAGTACTGTTGTTTACATATTGAATCAAGTACAAATCAAGAAAGGTACCAATAGAACACCTTATGAAATCTAGTATGAACACAAACCTAATGTGAGTTATTTGATTTTTTTTGAAGTAGATGTTATGTATTGAAAGATTCTAGAGAAGAAAAGTTTTGTTCTAAAGGGATGAAGGAATATTCTTACGATATTCTACAAGGAGTAAAGCCTACAAGTTTTTGAATAAAGTTAGTAACAAAATGGTTGAAAGTGCAAGTGTGAGAATCGACGAGTTCACAGAAAATAATGATGAACAAATAAAAAAGGAACTTTAAGACTATAAGAAGTTTTCATATGTACAACCTGATGTTCCAAACACCTTACTAGAGAACCTACTGAGGAGGAAGATAAATAAATATCTTAATAACCAATTGATGAGGGTGAATAATTAAGACCTACTAAGCCTATTTTAGACAAATATGTGAGAAGGCACCACTCCCTGGGCAAGATTATTGGAAATAAAGATGCTAGATTGATGACAATAAAAAAGGTAAGAGACAATACATGTTTGATATCTACATTTGAGCCAAAGAAAGTTAAATATGAACTAGATAATGAAGATTGGATGAAATCAATGAAAGAAGAGTTTGATTAGATTGAAAAGAAAAGTACATGGAATTTAGTACCTAGGCCAAAGGATAAAAATGTCATTAGTACTAAATGGATTTTCAGAAACAATCTTAATAAGAATGGAGAAGTTATCAGAAAAAAGTAAGATTGGTTTGCAAAGGTTATGCACAAGAAGAAGGTATTGATTATGGAGAGACTTAGGAACTTGTTTCTAGATTGGAAGGAGTTAGAATACTTCTAGTCGATCTGACTTAAAAAGGATTCCAAGTTTATCAAATGGTTGTCAAGTCTACATTTCTTAATGAGATACTTCAAGAAGAAGTTTACATTGAGCAACCTGAAAGATTCATTAAGAGCACAAATAAGAACAAGGTATGTAAATTACATAAATCTCTTTACTGTTTGAAGCAATCACCCAGAGCATGGTATGAGATATTTCACTCTTATCTAATGAAAATAGGATTTCAAAGAACACGCGATAATAGTAATGTTTACTTGAAGTGTGATAGTGTCAACAAGGTTTTGATTGCTGAAATTTTTTTTGATGATATTATTTTGGAGGCAATAACCCCCTATATAAGTCTTTTGCTGATGAAATGAGAAAGGAGTTTGAAATGTAAATGATTGGAGAGATTAAGTTCTTGATAGGTCTATGGATACAACAAATTGTAGAACGGATCTATATTTCACAAGTTAAGTATATCAAAGACATCCTCAAAACTTTTGATATGGAATATTCCAAGAGTATTGGAACACCAATGATCAAAGGATGCAAATTGTCAACAGAATATGAGACACAAGAGGTGGATGATACTTTTTACCGATCCATGATTGGTAAATTGCAGTATGTTGTTGACAATATACCTAATATAGAACACGTAGTTGGGATTTTTGCAAGATTTTGTTCTAATCCTAAGGAAACACATATGCCTACAATTAAGAGAACTTTTAGACATATGAAAGTCACTAAAAATTTTAGTTTATTGTACAATAAAGGAGGTACTTTTTATCTACAGGTATACACTAATGCATATGGGGATGGAAATATTGATGATAGGAAAAATACTAGTGGAGGAGAATTATTTCTAGGTGAAAGATAGGTCACATGGCTAAGTAGTAAGAAGAGTTGCATTTCATAGTCTACTACCGAGGAAGAATATGTTTCTTCTTCCATGAATTGTGAAAACATTGTTTGGACCAAACAACTACTTGAAGGTATGCAAGAGATTATCTCAGATCCTATAATTATTTTTTGTGACAACACAAGTGCTATCATCATATCAAGGAACTCAATTATGCATTCAAAGACCAAGCACATTTCTATCAAGTATCACTACTTGAGAGAAAAATTGTTCAAGAGAAAAATATGATATTGGAATATGAAAGTTCAAAGGAACAACTAGCTGATATCTTTACAAATCCTCTATCGAAAGATGCTTTTGAGTATCTCAGAGGTAAATTAGGGGTTCTTCCCCTATCCAATATTCCCTAAGAGCATGAGGCATGCTCCATCAATTCTATACTTTATTAGAATATATATTCTCTAATTGATGTTACTATGACACACTTTAGCTGATTCCTTAAGTTGTGGAGATTTCCGTATGCAATAAATATTTGTACGTGTAAGGTATAATCCACTGTTGAAACAAGGTTTTAGGAGTACAGATTTTTGGCATTGTTGTCAAAGAGGGAGATAATGAATTGATGACATTTATCATAAGGGAGATATTGATATAAGAGGAAGAGAATGAATTGCTACGATTTACTCATGAAGGAGAATCATAATGTATGATACAATATCAAAATATTTATCCAAGAGGGAGAATAGTTTGAAGATCATAAACATAACTATCAACTCTAAGGGAGTAATGATAGAGGTTGACAATATTGAGAGTTTCCATCATCAATTGGTATAATAATTCTATAGTGTTGCCAACAATGCCAAAGAGAGAGATTGTTAATCAATTGATGGAGATGATGAAGAGCGAGTGATAATATGTATACATGTTTGTAGAAATTGTTAGATCGGTTATTATTTTGTCATTAATGTCAAGAAATTGGTTAATGATTTATATTGAGTTTAGCATATCATAAGAAGGAGAAGTTAAATGGGTGAAAAATATAGCTCAAACTGTGATGGAGTAATGTTTATATAGTTGTTCACTACTTTATATTTGATGTTATCAAGTCGGTACATTTGAATGATTAAGTTAGAGAATACAAAGAGTTACTCTACCAAGCTAGACAGAGTCGATCAGTATAGAATTGTGTTAGTTGGTTTTAGTTACTAAGCATGAGAATAGGTTAGGCACCGAGCAGTGAACAAAGTTAGTTACTAAGTTGCAAGGCAAGTTACAGAGTACAAGATATTGATTGAGAATAATGATAAGATTGAATTTAATATGAAGCTACAATGATGATGATGTTGATAAGGATTAAAGGAAGTCTATAAGAGGATCTATGAGCGATAGAATTCAATGAGAAGATCTAAGGAGAAGATTCAATGGTTAAACTTGATTATTAGAGTTCCAAGAAAAAGTTCAAGTTATGAGGTAAAAGTTAAAACGGTTTACCGAGCTAAGATTTGTGAAGAAGATGATCGAACGGTTGAGAGGAAACGATGGAAAACCTAAGAAAGGAGATTAAGAGGAAGAATTTTTTCTATATAAATATTGAGAACTGATGAGAGAAGAGATGTTGGCGAGTTGAAATGAGAAGCAAAAGAAAATGAGCAACAAAAGTTATTTAGCAGAGAAGAGAAGCACAAAGAGTAGAATCTACGGTCTAGAGTGGAGACAAATAGAGTATGTGATGCCAGTATTCATGTGAGCATAAAGGATATGACCCAAGAAAATATATTTTCTATTTTTATAGATAAAAGTTTTAATGTTTCTTTTTAGCATTTGTAATAAATAAAATCTCTAACCGAGTGGATTTAACACTCCTATTTGTAAATCCTAGAAGTAGGTTACATTTCAAAAGTATGTTTAAAGACATCTAACAAGGCCACTCCTAACAAGGTGAAGATCTTAATAGATCTAAGGTAAATCCTTTAATAGGCTCATATCTAGCAAATGTGTTTGTAATCTTTAACATGATAAGTTCTTAACCAAGCGTACTTCAGAAGAGTACATTTTTATTGTGGTCACAATTCTAACAAAGCTTTTTCCCTTATTGGGTTTCCTCGTTAAAGATGGTGTTAACTAATTTTGAATGATTGATTTTCATATTATGAGATGTATGGTTATTTAAGTTATTTGGTGAGTCGGTCATTACTGTATTCAATCCTACCGAGTGAATCAGTGAGCTAAGTTTTAAGTATTAAAGTTTTATTTTTTCTAATTCGCCCCCTCTGAGTGGACCATAAATTTATTCCCTCTATGCACTTTCACCTCATCTTATCTATTTTTCTTGACAATTCATGTGCATTTTTATCTAACCTTCATAAAGTTTAACATTTTTGTTCTGAAATTCAAATAATTATTATTTAATTTTTCACTTCAAAAAAAAATAAAATATTATATTTATTTTGTCTTTGCATGCTCACATCACCTTATCCCCCCATTATTAGTTTTGTCTCTTAATCTCTTCCATTGAAAAAATGTAAGTGAAATGTATAAATAAGACCTTATTTACTGTCATTTTTTAACACTTTTAATTACTTGTATGCTATTACCATTTTATCAACCATTCTTAATCAAGAGGTAGAAAGTCTTACGCAACAACGGGACCCCCTAACATCTTTGCGATAGTAGTATTGTCTATCATTTAACTTTATGTTTAGCTCTTAGATTCTAATTATATTGTTTGTGTATAATTGTAAAGTTTGATTTTGTATTGCATTATTTTCATTACTTTTATTAACATTTCCACTATTATTCATAGTATGAAATGATGATCTAATGATTAAAGTTTATGATACACTATATTTCTTATTGTGATATTCCTTTCAACATTAAACTATGTATTTTTCATGCCAAGCTTAGCAAACCATATTTTATGAGTAGTGGTTCATAAGAACCTATCTCTCATCAGAATTTATAGAATAGTTAGCGCAAATTATACTAGGTGATATTAAAAAGGGTGAAATATTGAGCCTTTCTAGGAGGTCACCCATTGGAGTATTGTTCAAACTCAAATGAACTTAGCCAAGGATTTTCCTCCAAGGTTAAGCTCACTTTTTGGCTCCAAAAGGAATGGCTCATAAGGAACATTATTGGCTAAAGGTTTTACAAAAGGGTTTTCAAGCTAAGATGGCCTAACCTTGGAGGACACTGCATGGTTAAGTGAGCTTTAGTTGGAGCAATACTAGGATGGGTTACCTCCTAGGAAGGGCCGATCCTTCACCACTATGAGCCCAACCTAGATATAATGAGTAGTAAATATTCCATTCATTCTCATGAGAGATGGTTTATTGTGAACCACTACTCATGAAACACGGGTCAAAAATTTTGACTTAAAAACTACATAGTTTAATACTCCTACCAATATCACAATTTTACTTTCTATAGCAAATATTTCCTCTTTATCAATATTTCTTGTTGCTAATAAGTGGATTTCTAGCTAGAAGTGAAAATAAGGTATTAGTAAGAAGGTTTCAACTTTCAACTAAGAAGTGATAAATAAGATAGTAAATGGTTTCTTTAACCTAGGTTAAAGATGATTTATGGGAACAAAAAGAAAGAGATAAAAGTAATCCTCAATTCCAAATAAATAAAGAAATATGAGAGACAAAATGATGTGAAGGGGAATATTTATTTATGTTGTTAGTTACAAATCAAGGGATATTCAATATGTCATCTATCATTTTTTGATTCAAATAGGATTCTCTAATTCTTCATAAAAATGTGATTTTTGCACTTCATTTGTAATAGTTTGTTTTTGTAGCTATAAGTCAGTAGTTAAGTATTCTTCTATGTTTTGTAATGATATTATATGAATATCATATTGTTGTATGCTCTTTTAAGTGGGATTAATTAAGTTTTTTTCCCATCATCTTGCATATTTTCTAGGATGAACTATTTACATAATTGTTTTTTCCATGACTAAGAGATATATTGTATGCTCATGAAAATAGTAGTAGGGACATAATGTTGTATGCTCATATATGAAAATAGTAGGGACATAATGTTATTTGATGAATTATTAAGCATGCCTATATTAGGCTTTAGAGATTTTATTATCATAAGGAATCATGAGGTAACTACACATTCATTTTATTGTAAATGTCATGAATGCAGATTGTATAACCTGGATAATTACCTGCCACGAAATGCGAGAATTAAGATCGTTGTTGAAGATGAGGAATGACCGATTCCTTTTGGTGTATTTCATTAATTTAGGTTGGCATAGGTTTGGGTTAGTAATTAATAAATTAGGTATTCTATAAATTAGTTAAATAGTTTGGTGGTGGGAAGTTATTTCCGTAGACAGTTTCTATGAGGAAAGATAAGATTTATAAAATAGCCATTTTATTATAATGAAATATCATCTGAACGTATCTCGATTGAATAATTTTTGAATAATAATTTTTTATATTGTTTAATCTCTAAAAAATTCAACATCTTCTCTTTTATTTGGCATGCATAGTGTGATGTAAGATTGGTGGAGTCATGGAGTCTAACACATTCTATAGAAGTCCTCATTCACTCAAGGATTGAAGAAGACGTGCACCCTGGAGATGCAAATGATTCTGTGATGGCTTGAGAAGACATGTTAAAGTATAAAGGAGAAACGAGTGAAGACAGAGTCATAGGTTCAAATCTTCAATGAAATGCTGAAAAATAATATTTATTAGTTGCGGTAGTTACATTCTTTGTTCTAGAGAATGCGTTTACATACATAATTTTTGGCATGATTGTTAAATGTATAGAGAAAGGCGTCCAAGAATCGAATCTATAGAAGTTGTGGATCTTGTGTGCCATTTAGTGACAGACGGTTTCAGGTTCTAAGGTCAGGAGATCTACTGATACGATTAATTTAGTGTTTCTTGAGTGATCGAAGAGGATTGGTGAAGGCACTTCATCAAAATCTATAGAAGGCTGGGTTTGAAACCCTTGCAACTTCCATTTTTCTTTGAATTAATGTAATAAGGAGGAAATGTTGACGTACTTAGTTAATTTAGTTTAGTATAGGTTTAGGTTTGTAATTAATAAATTAGGTGTGCTATAAATTAGTTAAATAATTAGATGCTGGGAAGTTATTCCAGTAGACAGTTTCTATGAGATAAAATAAGGTTTATAAAATAGCCATTTTATTGTAATAAAATATCATCTCAATGTATCTCGATTGAATCATTTTCGAATAATAATGTTTCTTTTTACTATTTAATCTCCAACCAATTCAACATCTTCTCTTTTAATTCCAGTGTAGGTAACAGATGAAATCTTGGGTCAATTCTTCAATGTTCAATGTCTTCTTGTTTGTCGTGCAGTTCAGAAGGTTATCGGTGAAGAGACTTAAACGTTGATGTCCAAGAGGTTTCTTTATCCCTCTGAACTCGTCTCTGTCTTCTTGTCCAATGCTATAGACTTGCTCCAATCTTTGATATTGTTGGCATGAATTGCACAAAAAGTGGTCAAGCCCAATATTCTTCCCGAGGGAAAATTTAAGTGGTCAAGCCTAATATTCTTCCAAATTTTTGTCGTTCTATTCAGCAATATGATTTTTGGGATAGGCAGTCATTTGGGGTGGCTTACTCCAATGTCTATGAAGCCATCAAACATACACTCGAAAGGTAAAGTTATTGCCATCTCAATTCTGCATTGCAAAACAATGCTAGGGTGTTGGGAGAGGAGATTTTCTTACACATACAACAGAGGGTTAATGCTCTGCTCACTCTTCTGGAGCAAGACACGGGCACTGTGGAGAGAAACATGTGGCCGCAATCTTGCCTTTCTCAAAGTCTTGGGGGTGAGGATTCTAATTTTGTGGAGCTTGAAGTTGTAGAACAAGGAGTAAATATCACTGGCCAATTGCAAACGGGTGATATTAATGAACAACTGCAGGCTGAAGTGACACAAAATTTGGGGGATGCAATGCCAGAAGCTATGGAAGAGTAGCTCGTGTTGGTGAAAGCGAGTTTTTGTCATCAATGGTATTTGGTTGACATGAGTTTTTGATCTCCTCTATTTTGGTGGGCGTATTGAATATCTACTGGTGCATATGTTTGAAGATGCATATTTGTTTTTTTCTCATGATGACATGTATATACTGTCCATAACCTGAGATAGGAAAGTCTGCTAAATAGATTTCCATTTTGGAGATGCTCTTAGTATTGTGTATATGACTGGTATTTCATGGGAAAATCAAACTATAAAGAGCTATTTATTCCCTATACTATTGTAATTTCTTTTATATATTATTATTAATATATATAGGCTTCAGCCTTTTTTTTAAAAAAAATTACACATTCATTCAACATTCAAAAATTTTTTTTTGGTTGCTTCAAATTTATAATCCAGTTGTTGTGTAAATGAGTTATAACTAGTGTGTCATCTCACTATACTTCTAAAGTAATTTCTTACAAAATATATCGTAATGCTAATTTTAAAAACAAATTTTGAAATAATTTTTTGAATTTAAAACAAAAAGATAAAATACATTAAAATTCTTAGATTTCATTAAATTCAAATAATTTTCAATTTGACAATATATGTCATTTTCGAGCTATTCAACATAAAGTGTTTCATATTAATTTTGGCAATCTCCTTTGTAAAAGGGAAAGTTAAAATATATCAATTTGATTGTCAAGGATACTTGGTTTAATGGAGAAGTCAATGTTATAGGCACCTAGATGGTGTTGACTTCAAATCATCTACAATACAAAAAATAAGAATAGAGATTTGATTGAGAAAGATATTGTTAAAAAATAATGTAGGCTCCCAAATGATCACTAAAGTAGAGAGGAATGAATCTATAACTAATGTGTTATTTCATATATTTTAATGTATTACAAGGAACAAATTATCTAAGTAATAAAAGCTCTTAAGTTTTATAGGTTCAAATATAATATCATTTAAAATTAAATGTAATTAATTAGTAGTTATGTATAAAAAGTAAAATATTATATCTATTCATTTAGAATAATAGATAAAATTGATTAAATATATTTTCCATACAAAATATATAGTAGTATTCCATAAAGATGCATATTCAACTCTTATAATTACTTAAAAAATGTTTACATATTTTAAACAGTATTAAAAAATAATAAAAAATTTTAAAAACACAAATATAGAAATAAAACATGATTCTTATTCATAAATTTTATTTAATTACAATAATATATTAAATATTTTATGTAATAAACATAAATACATCTTAAATAAACATTAACTTTCAATTAAGAAAGCAAACATAAATCTATAAGAATGATAGATCTACCACTGTATATAACTTGTTCTCCAATAAAATCCTAAGGCTGTGACTTTGTTTAATCAATGGAACGGACCCTTATAACTTTCTTCCAATGTTCTGAGAACTTTCATGGTTGCAATTCACTTTTAAAAGGTAGAATTTTATATCCTATTGGGAGGGTTAATGGCGTCAATTTTGATTACAATATTCAGTGGGGCCAAATAGACAAAGCTTTAACTTTCAGTACACTCACACTGAAGCATTTCTCATAACATGTGGGCCAGATTCACCATGATAATACGCTTCCTAGAAAATTAAGAGACGGACCCCTACCAGTTTCTCAGCTTTTTCCCATTTGTCTTCTACCAATGTGAATTTCTGACAATGACATCTACGGCATCAGAGCGATTATAGCAAACATTGTATCTGTACAAATGTCAAAAGATTCAGAACAAAAATCTGTTTCTGTACAATTGTCTATTAAACATTTTTCAGGACAAAAATGATTCCCACCAGCCTCATGTAATGTAGTCTCTCAATGCTTGACACCTTGTCTTCATAGACGTGCAGATGTGATTGATCGAAAGTCTTGAACTTTTCTTTGATATATTTTTTTATTTTATTTTAATCACACCTTTTGCATTTCTCTGTTTTTCTGTCTTTTCTATTCTTGAATTTACTCTCTCTCACTATTAGCATAATATATTACAATAAAAGTTATTCTATAGTTCGCTTTATTTTCCTTTGTATTATAGTCTCTCAAAGCTTGACATCTTGTCTCAAGCACCGTTCGTCAAAATATAAATAAAAGATTCTAAAAAGGTACTTGGATTTGCATATTTGTTAATTAGAGATGAACATTAATATATTTCAAAATATATTCTAGAATACTATATAACTTCATCTTGAACAAATGTCATGTAGTGGCTTGTACTTGCCTTTTAATTTAGTAAATAGTTATAATTATAATTTGTACTTAATTATCGTGACTATATATTATATGATTATTAATTTTAATTTGAAATTGATATTTAACCTATATTCAAAATGTTTAAATTGATTTGTCCAAATTACATATGAATTATTTTACTTTAATATTTTATTTGAGAAAAAATAATAATTCACATGATCTTTTTACATAATGTATAATTAATATAAAATAAAATTTAAAATACATAATTTTAAAAATATGAATAGAAATAAATATATATTATGTTCAATTATATATATAGCAGGTTATTATTTTACTTGCCATAGGCAATATACTATTGGTGAATTAATTTTGATTTGGTAGAACCCCTTTTTTCAGAGCTTCACCAAATTTGTTATTCACAAAGTTTTTAACATAGTTTGTAATATATAATTCATCTATCATTTAATTTATTTTGAAATTAGTTTTTTAATTTACAATATAGTATATTTTTATGAGATACTCTATTTAATATTTTATTATTATATGTTATTATTTACAAATTTTAATTACAATATATTTAACAATATTATAATATATATATATA
>MU226946.1:2362244-2387647 GCA_018584345.1 Thuja plicata
TATATATATATATATATATATATATACTAACTATGATAAATATATCTTTACTTCGCACATCTTATATGTTTATCTATTTTCTATATCCCCTGGTATTGTTTTCTATGCATGTATTTATTCTCTCTCACTTATTACATGTTATCTCTTAGAATATAAGCATAAAATATCAGATGAAAAATCATTCTATAGAATTTTCAATAGCAGAGGTATCCATTGTAATAGGGACATAAAATGTCCAACTCTATAGAAGATGCCCCCACCTTAATAGGAATTAGTAAAATAGAAGGAAAGAAATAGTGGGAGTCATACTTAGTCCTTAAAGATTAGAAATATCCCCACCTCAAAAGGACAGGAAAACATCCCCATTTTTAGTTAATTTAAAATATATGATACCTATATTCATTTTATCTAGATTATATCTAGGCTACAAAATTTTCAACTTTATTTTTCTACATAATATATGTAGCGCAACTTTGATCAAAACTTTAGAAAAATTGAGAAAGTTATAATTCTGAATCTTTCCATTTATAAATAGTATATAGAAATTATAATTTAATTTTTCACATAAATAAATTTAGTTTTCTAAAATCTAGTTTTTAAATAATTTAATTCCTATTATATATATTTTTAATTTTTATATAAAAAACTTATCTTATCAATACCATAATATTTTCATATTCAAGCGATATAATTATTTTACGCTAGATAAGTAGTTAACATAAATAGTTGATATCTCTTAAAACAAATATGTTTATAATAAATTGAACTTTATGCTTTATTTAAGTAGGGAAAAAATAATATGTCTATTAGAATTTCAAGTTATAAGTTTGAAAATATTAGATGAAAAATACTATATAAGAAGTTGAGCCCCTTAATCTTATTTTTAACTATTTTATAGTAAATAAATTGTAGTGTTAATATATGTCATTTTCTTGTGATTCAATTTAAATTGATATAATAGTGTTGAACATCTCCTCTATAAAAGAAGAATACTACAACATAAAAATTCATCTAGAAAGATGCAATTTAACAACATTATACACTTCTACATGCTCACCAAAGTAGGGAGGAATTTATTTCATATAACTTAATAAAATAAAAAAGAAGAAATATCTAAGTAAAAAAGGCTCTTATTTTTTATTATAATCAAATTATATTTAATATTATATAAATAAATAAATATATCTAATAAAAAAAAATTATATAGTAAAAAAAAATTTAATGGAAAGTAAATACATACTAGAAACAATACTCTGAAAGAAAAACTTTCTAAAGCATTATTTTATTCAATATAAAATAATAGGTGTAAATGATGAATTTTAAACAATCTGAAACATTCTATAACCTTGAATGAAGGGAGAAGACATCCACCACTACTTTAAGAGAGGAAAAAAGGATTTTAGCCCACCACATTTGTTCAAATTTTAAAAGGTCACTTAAGGGGTGCTCTATATTCTAGGATAACAAACATCTCTACGAAATGATTAGATCTTGGATAAGAAAAAACAACAGAAGATACACTTAGCTCTGTAGATAGCCAATTGTATGATAATATAAATATGTCTAACATTTCTACTAATAGACATCAGTCCTTCCATTTGATAGCCCAGGTAAATGGACCATTTGGAGGTTTACAATCAGAAAATTAATTAAAGTGATTAATGGAACCCTATTACTTCAAATAATACCACCAATCTTTTTAAACTCCTCGAGAAGTGCACTAAAATCCTCTCGATAGAAAATAAATTGATCTTTCAAAGGGGAAGAAACCAAAGACAAATGACCCTAAAAATGTTCTTTCATCTAAGATAACCATGGGACCATATTTTTTAAGCAACCAAATTTTAATCCAAGAGTTTCTTGTTTTTGCTAGAGCTAGCATCTAATAAGAAGAAAATGATATTAATGGTAGATCCACTAAACATTCCTGCCAAAGAGAAGCCAACCCACCAGAGGCGCCATAAGTGGGGAAAAATTAATGTTTCCAAGTTTTAAAGGATAAGGACAAGGAATCACCACTATAATTATTTAACTTTGTTTCTTGTAGCATTGGAATATCAAAATTTGCATGATCTAAATAATGCTTCAAAAAGTGTCTGTTGTTAGGGGTATTTAAGCCCCTGAAATTTCTAGATATAAGCTTCATAAGCCTCGAGGGGAGTTAACTCCTCCCCTAGATTCTACTAAGTTTTATTTTAGGGTAATTCCGTAACAGTAAACTCTAACTGCAAATTGAATTTAGTGGCAAAAGATGTTGTCGTAAGCGCATTGAACTTCTTCCTCTTCCTTCTCCTCCTCTTAGAGGATAATGCCTTGAAATACATTATCCCATACCATTTGCATTCACCCTTTTATGTAACTGTGACAAAAATATACCTTCACCCCATTTCCTAAATGATTATAGCATGTGAATGTAGGTCTTGTGTTTTCTAATTAAATGAAATTTCTTGTAAATTGATAAATGGTAGAGACCATGACATTCATTTTGTCTAATTTGATTTCTTCTACTTTTTTTATCCTGACTCCACTTTGGTTGTCCTTTGAACTCCATATTGTAATATGATTTATACCTAATATATAAAATAAATTTTTGTAAATATTTTATGGGTTGTTCTCTCTCAATCCTTTGACTTGCATTAATAAAAACTTTTAGTTTTTACCTTCTTCTCCTAGTATGTTATATTGTGCAGATTGTCTTTCATTGTGTGGATTGTTTCTCTCTTTTTTTTTCCTCGTTATTATATTGTGTCTATTGTGCTCATAAATATTATATTGTGAAGATTATCCTTCCTCTACAATATCTCATTAGTTCTTACCTAGATTTGATTCCATGGGGAGTAGATCAGAGTTGATATTTGACTATGGTAGGTGCTTTATATTGATGTTTTGTGTAGCAATATGCATGGAGAAACTACAATTAAATCTAATGCATCAATCCTTTAATTTTTACAATGTCCTCCCTATACCTTCTCCCTCAGAGTTGTTAGTTTAAGGGCACCATGATTGGAAGGACATTGGCCTTCTTTGGAGATTTAAATTCACATGTGCAAGCTCCCACACTTGGAGTTTGAATCAATATTTTAGAAGGTTTTGTTGGTGTTTAAAACTATTACACTTTGAGAAGCAATCAATATATCTTAATAATGATATTAGGAGTGGTTAGCTCCAAGTGTGAAAGATTTGTAAGATAACTAGATCAACCATAGGGACAAGACTGCCCTCTTCAGTTCTGGCTCTGCAAAACCAAGGTGAGTACACCTAATCCAGACTAAACTCAACTCTTTACAATACCTTCTACTTCTGGATTTGGACAACAAATTAATGGTAAGTAAGTACTAAATGCCAACCTAACATTACTTGAATCTCCACTACCATGGTAGGATAACAAAAACCACTGTAAAAGTAAAGAATTTTGGTAATGATTATGATTAAGGTTTAGGGATAGAATATAGCCAAACCACTCAGATATATAGCTCAAAATAATATACTTATTTTATATCAATGCCTTATCCACGGGGTAAACTCATAAATACAATACTGAAACTGAAACAACCTATTGGTATAGATTCAAAGCCATAAACATAAAATCTCTCAGACTACACTACAATATCCTTAAATAGATAATCCAATAGAATCAATGTAATATCCAAAGCATTTTAATTTGATCTAAGATCAAAGACTTATGGAATACACATATGCATAAGCATGAATCATACAGTACGCCATAAAACTTACAACTCAATAGATAACACAAAGGAGAGACTTAAATCTGAGAAGACATATATTAAGTATGATGAAATCTTGGTTCTACAAAAATATGACAAGGAAATACAAAATAAGAAAATATGCAAAACATCATAATCTTTCTATTCTATCTCAATACAATCTGAAATACATCTGTTATATCCTAGACTAGAAAAAAATACAAGCCTAATGCTTTAAAATATTTCTCCCAATTCTCCAGCCCTTACTAAATGGTCTTGAATATTTCTTTATAGGAACATGAATGCAACAAGCTTTAGACCATTTAGGGTTAGGGTTTACAATCAATTAATGCAAGTATTCAATTTTGTGATCAAGTTGAAACCATATCTCTCTTCAATCTGTGCAAATCTAATTTTCAATCAATTTAACCTAATCCATGGATGTGAGCGCAGTACCCTGAGGTGCAATAATTCCTAAGCCTTGACATAGAGAGTAGCTCAACATAAATGTAGAAAAGACCAGGCACCTCTATATGCATTTATCCTATTGATCTAGAAACCCCATCTATCAAATCTGGTCTTGAATGCATCTTTCCATATCATATTTCAATCACAACACCTTTCAACAGTTGTGCATAGTCGACCCATAAGATCATATCACAGTTGACCGCCATGAAGACCCCCTTAAAATAGATTCAAATATTTAAATTTATCTTATAATGACTACAGGTGGCGCAGAAAACAATTTTGACGACTAAGATTGAATCCATTTTCAAATTTAAAAGATATCTGTCGATCCATTTTAAGTCATTCGGGCACTCAAATCAAATCCTTCGAGGTGTCAGCATGGTGCAATGCCTTAAAGAGTATCTCATTTACATCTTTTATTTAAGCCTTTACACCATTCATTGGATTGAATCTGATCCACAATAACTTTATCGGCCCTCAGCACTATACCAGACATGTGGCATCTTTTCGCTAGCTCGCTCACCCTGGGATGATATTTTTTTATGAGAATGAAATCCACACATCATCTCTCATTGGAATCTCCACGTGTCACCACCTTGCGCACTCGCGGTCCGCTATTGAATATATTTTTTACCTCCGCGAGTCCACAACCACCATTCGATCCTCCTTCTGGCCTGTACACATGAAAGCATCTCACACACTCGCAGTCCCCTGGTGGAATATACCTTTATGACTCATGAGTGAGTGAGATTCATTGATCTTCTTTTGACTTACCTTATCCTAAACACCTTCCACATGTCGATCAATCATGCACCCACGACCTTTTACCGTCAACCTTTCTAACTATCATGACTGCGTGACACCGACCGCTAGCGGTTAGTTGCGCACTTGCCAACATTTCATGCTACTAGGACAAACCTTTGTGACTATGTGATGAGACACCACCTGGCACTTCTGACCACGTCATCGCTACATGGGCCCACAAAATTGGTCCTTTTATTCTCCACCTGGCAATCTAGGTCACCACCTGACCACCAAGGCATCTGCAAATAAGCACTTTCCTTTTAGGCACTTAACCATTGAGTGCTCTAATATAAAATGATTACTCTCTTTCATCGCACAAACAATGTGGGATATATGGCCTAAGGTATTTTTTTAACAAAATACAATGCATGTGGTAACATTGAAGCACTGATCCATTTCCATCCAAACTGACCATGCATAGATGATCCCTTGGCAAACAAAAAGCTTCAAATGTCCCTCAACAACTCTCCAAACAAAAAACAAGGACAAGAGAACTATGCTACTTGAAGAAATCTGCCATTGAAGCTCTAAAAATTTGAAAAATATACTATGATACTCTCAAAAAATGAGAGTACCAAAAGTGGCTCTGACTGGGGATGTATGCCTCTTGCAGGCATAGTGAGAATTCAAGATTTTCTGGGATAAGAAGACCACTTACTAGAAAACTAACCTAACCTAAAGAAAATTAAAAACACAGAAAGAATATATACAAGATTTCCTATTCATGGATTTTTAACTTCAAGAAAAGTAGAACTTCAAGAATTGTCCATGAACTGATAATTCTAGAATGTTTCCAGTTAAGTCCTTTAAAATGTATGAATCAGAACCCCACCTGCTATCAATCATGTATGGGCCTAGCCAAATAGGATCAAATTTAGCATGCTTTCCTTTGTCCTCCAGTCTGGAATTCCACATTAAAATCATCATCATGCTCAAACTTCCTAGCAGTGGTTCTCTTGTCAAACAAATCCGTGTATTGCAATTGCAGTTTGATATTCCTGTCATGTGCTTCCCTTCTTGACTCATCAAGCTGCATCAAATCCTCCAATATGATTCTCATATCATCATCTAGCTCATCATCATATGTTTGGATGGATTTAGACATCTGTAATAAATTATTCTGGGGTAATCTGCCATGAATACCATAAACTAAGTCAAAAGGTTCACATCTAATAGCCTTTTTCACTAATACTCTATCTGCCAATAGAGAAAGTTGTAATTTTGAATCCCAGGCTTTCTTGTTTGTATCCAATTATATTTTAATAAACTTTATTAGGATCTTTTTATTGGACTCAGCCTGACCATTTCCTTGGAGGTGATACGAGGAAGAATAAGAAATCTGGATCCCATATTGCTGATAAAAGTCACTGAACTCATATGGTCTGAAGCACATAGCATTTTCCACCACAATAGTCTCTGGACAAACAAATCTAGTCAAGATATTCCACATCATAAAATTAATCACAACCCTACTTGTGGCTCTTCTAGTGGGAATTTATTCAACCGACATGGTAAAGTAATCAGTTGCCACTAGTATCCATGAATGACCCCCACTAGACTAATTAGGGATCTCACCAATGAAATACATCCCCCATTTCTGAAAAGGTGCCTCAACTGTAACAGGATTCAAGGGAAGATTCCCACAAAATTTTAGCTTGCTTGAAAATCTTTGACAAGAATCATATTTTCTAACATAATGGTGAGCATCATTGAAGTTTATTGGCCACCAGAAACCAGATCTGATAATCGTATGGTTAGTATTCTTAGCCATGTAATGGACACGACATGCACGATATTGCATTTGTTTCAAGAGATTCATAGATCTATCAGTATATATGCAGATGAACAATACTCCTTCATTGCTCCTCCACTATAGTTGTCCTTGAATTATTGCATACTTCAAAGCATGCAATTTGACTACTCTCCCTTTGTTTTCACCCATGTCAGGGGTAATTACCATCTTATTCAAGTATCCACTGATGTCTTTGTACCAATTAGAACAACCCATATCACAAACATAAGGTCTTTTCTCCTCTTCTAGCATATCAATATGATTTGCATCTAAATTTCTTTGAGCCATGAGTTTAGAAAGTCCTAGACCTCTTACCAACTTTGTGATATGGATGTCAATATTAAACTCCTAGATTTTTTTGATCCATCTACACCTCCTCCTTGAAACCTCTTTTTGAACTAAGATATCTTTCACAACAACACTTGGCACATAAGAATTTATGGTTTCTCCTTCCAAATAGCATCTAAATACTTTAAGAACCTTGACCAAAGCATAAGATTTTTCTCTCCATGATATCATATTTTAGCTATGTTTCCTGTAAAGACTTACTGAAAAAAGAAATAGGTGGTTCATAGCCTTCTGAGTTCTTCTACAATAATACTGTAGAAATAGTATTAGATGAATCAAAGGAGAAAATTTGAAGTGGCTTTCTACAATTAGGGGTTCTCAAAATAGGAGCATCTTTAATAGCCTGGTTGATATCTGAAAAAGTTTTACATGTTTCTTGAGTCCATTCCACTTTGGCTCCTTTCTTCATCATCTTTGAGATTGGTAAACTAACCTTTGCAAAATTTGTAACAAACCTCCTTAAGAAGTTTACCTAACCAAAAAAGGACTGAATGCCCTTGACATTCTTGGGTTGAGGAAATTTATCAATTTCACTTACCCTTTTCAGCTGAATTCTAACTCAATCTTTAGAGACAATGTATCCTAAAAGATTTACCTCTGTTACCCCAAAAACACACTTCTTTGGGTTAAAGGAAACCCTATATTCTAGTGCTCTTACAAAGATATTTTCAAGATGATCACAATGTTGATCTTCTTTTGATGATTAAGTAGAAAGATCATCTTGATAGATTGCCAACAACTTGTTTATAAAATTTGAAAATTCCATGTACATGGCTCTTTGGAAAGTAGCTCTAGAATTTGTCAGACCAAAGGGCATCCTGACATAAACATAAGTTCCCCAGGGTGTGGTGAATGCAGTCTTGAACTGTTTAGATTCCTTGTCATTGACCTGATTAGATCCTAATAATCCATCGAATATGAACATCAACTCAGACCTAGTGACTCTTTGGAACATTGCTTCCATGTTGGGAAATCCATAATTATCCTTCAAAGATTTAACATTTAAGTTTCTAAAGTCTACACACATTCTGATGTGTCCATTTTACTTCCTGATTGGTACAAAATTGGATACCCGTGTTGAATTCCTTATAGCCTTTATTATCTCAACATCCCTCATTTTTTTTAAATTCATCTTGCATCTTGGGTGCTAGAATGGGATTAACAGGTCTCAACTTTTGTCTGAAAGGCTTAGTGCCTTCTTTTAATGTAATCTCATGTTGGGAAATATCTTCTTTGTATTCTTTCAAGTCATCATAAGACCATGCAAAAACATGTCTATATTTTATGAGAAGATCCACCAATGAATCTTTAAGCCTGGGGGACAACTTCCTACCAATATATAGCCTTTTTGGATCTTCATCTATCCCCAAATTAATCTCCTCCAAATCCCTAGGTTTGTTCATAGTGCTTATAGAGAAAGACTTATCCTTATTATCAAAGACTCTCTCAAGTACAACCAGAACTTTGGGAACCTTATTTGATTTTTGTTGGAGAGCTTCCCTTCCAAGTATATTGTCTTTTCCATCTAGGGTCTCAACAAAACCATTAAAATCCATCTCCTTGTTCCCAAAGTTAGGTTCACAAGATAGGAATCTTAAAACATCCTTGTCATCATCAAAGACTTGCCAAATTCCAGTATTGTTTGGAATAGATGGCCTACATTGAACCTCTATTTTAGAGATCCCTACAAAAGTAATGTCTTCAGGCCTCAAATAAAATATTAGCCAACAATTCTTCCATCTTGTTCTGACTCCTGTCCATCCATCAATGCCAAATGCATCAAAATTTTCTATTTCATTCCAAAATACATTCCTATACTGTTTTAGCCTTTGATTATTTGAAGCATAATTGGATCTTATTTGAGAGATAACTAACTCAGAGTCTTCAATGAATCTTATACATCTAATCTTGTGTCTTGAGGCTAACGTCAATCCTATTTATAAAGCCTCGTACTCTTCAATGTTATTAGTGTAGGTGAACAATAGAGAAAATGAGAACTTGTATGTCTTACCACTAGAAGCTATTAGTAACACCCCTGCACCAACTCCTTCCTTTGAGCTTGCACCATCGAAATACATTGTCCATAAGTCACTCTTATCTAAAATATCATCTTTCTCCTCTGGTAACAACATGTGTTGGACATCTCTCTCAGCTTTACTATCTTGCACTTGAAAAGATCCAATGTCAGTATCCAAGAAACAATTTATTGCTTGATCTTCGCTCTCCTCAATCATATGGGTAGTTTTGATTTCTCTAGATACCTTGATATTTTTACCATCTATGTCAAATTTTGCAAGGGACAGATCACACTGGCTACTTCCTCCCATTGACACACTCCACTTCCTAGATAGAAAGATTCCATATTGATGTAGGATGTCAACTACTAGAACACACATTGTTAGTACTTTTTTTTGGAAATGCAACACGTGTATAAGGAAAATCCTTAATAATACCTATGACATGAAATTCTCTTGAATCCATTTCTTGACATATCCCCTGAGGAGTATCTACCTGTAGTTCCACTGATTTCATTATTTCTGCAGGCATGACTGTGTTAGAAGCTCCTAAATTGATCATGCAATTCTTAAGCATCTTACCATTAATAACCAATGTTAAGAGAAAGGGGTCAAAATATCCCAAAGGAGGAGTAACATGATTTGTGTTTAAGAAAATATGAGGGATCTTAAAAACAATCTCATCTGATTCTTTTCTGTTGCTGTCAGATTTCTCCTTACTATTCTCTTTCTTCTCACTCCTTTTTGACTTCAAGGCTCTTGTGGAAGAATACTATTTATCCATGTCAAAGTTGTCTCCTTGTTCTCATGAATTATCATCATTTCTAGAAAAGGAACCTTGATTGTAATTTGTGAAAATAATTGTCCCATGTCAACAGGAGTATACTTGATGTCAGGAAAATATCTTGCCTAATAGTGACTATACTTCTATCCTCATTTTGAGTAGCCAAACTGGGCTCAATTATTTTAGCATCTTTTTTAATATAAGAAGCATCTACCTCTAGTGTCTTTGCTTTAATCTTAAAGTTAATACTTGGAATACTTGGTTTGTCTTCTGTTCATACCTTTATCTTTTTCACATCTTCAAAATTTTTTTCTTTCTCTAGTGTCTTCTTAGACCTTGTTTTTGTATCTGTAATAAACATGCCAGTTGCTCTGCCATATGCATTACCAACAGTCCTATTCCTTAGATTATAGTTACTTTGTGCTTGAGAAACCATTTTTTCAGTGATTCAAGCTCTTTCTGCATTTGAAGGTCTTCTATCCATAAAATTCTCTTTTTGAAAGGAAACTAAGTGTGTGGAAAATAGTTCCCTACGCTAAACTCCCAAGAAGAGGATTGCTCAAATTCAGATTTAACCCTTATCAATTACAAAATGTTAATACAATTAAGTTAGATGTTTCTGCAATAACATGTATACATAGAAAAATGAGAATGACACAATGATTTACCGTGGGGAAAACCTTTCGGTAAAAAACCCCCAGGACTCCAAAACCTGCACAATGTATTAATCAAAACTATTGTTGTTTACGATACACTTGCAATGCAAGTTTTTCAGGTGATAAACGACACTTGAAGATGAATCCAGAAACATAACAGTATTCCAAAAATACACTAACTTCTCCCTTAGTGATTTGCAACCCTAAAGTTCTTATATCATGCGCTTCCCTTTTTATGGAAATTTACAAAGACAACCGTAAAGTACTCAACATGATCAGTTGCCACATGTCTTGCATGTCTTCACCCATCATCGAATCTTTCAAAATTAGCTCTTACAAATATTAATGACCATCATGGGAATCTCTCATAACTGTTTCATTCATGATTACCTTACACATTGTCCAAAGTGTCAACATTTGGAAAATAACCTCTACTACAGAGGGATGCCTAGATCCACCTAGACCAAGTTTGATTATCCTTGTCATCTTCCAAGTGGAATGAAAACACAACATGTTCACTCAACTAAATGACAGAACGGATATCAAACTTAAACTTATTATTTGCAAAAAATTAATTACAAAACAAATAATGTAAAATGTAAGGAAATATATAAGGTTGAGACACCTTATTCCTAAAATTCTCCCACTTTTTGAACACCTTGTAAGAGCCCAAGGAAATAACAGGATTTAACTGCTATAGGCCGAGAGGCCCATAGACTCCGAACACCATCTAAACTTCTCTGTGCCCATAGGTTTTGTCAATGCATCCGCAACATTCTTTATTGTTTCTACCTTCTCCAAACTTACCTTTCCATCCTCTACCATATATCTCACAAAGTGAAAATGCACATCAATGTGCTTGGTTCTGGCATTCAAATTTGGAATGTTTACAAGGCAAATAGCACTCTGACTATCACAACAAATTGTAATCTGTCCTGCATCAACACAAACATCTGAACACAGTCTCTTAATCCAAATGGATTCCTTACAAGCATGAGTAGCTTCCATGTACTCTGCTTCTATCATAGACAAAGTGACCATAGGTTGTCACTTACTCATCCAACTGATGGCACCACCAAACATAGTGAACACATAGGCACTGGTGGATCTCCTACTGTCAATGTCACCTGCCCAATCTGAATCCACAAACCCACAAATAAAAACTGAATGCAAATCTCTAGACGATTTTCCATGATGGCATATGGAATACTCTGATGTACCCTTCAAATATATGAACACTCTCTTAACTGCATCCCAATGTACCCGTCTAAGTTTAGCCATAAACTGACTCAGAACTCCCACTGCTTGGGCAATGTCTGGTCTAGTACATGTAAGGAAACTCAGGTGCAGAAACAGTTTCCTACACTAATCTCTATAGGAAAGTATTGTGAAAATTATTTTAAATCCTTACAATTTTAGATTCGTTAACTACTTTAACAATGATATTGCAGCCATATACCATGCATATAGAAAATAGAGAATGACACATTGATTTACCCTAGGGAAAACCTTTCGGTAAAAAACCCCAGCACTCCAAAACCTACACAATGTATTATCTTCAACACAACGGTTGCAACACACTTGCAATGCAAGTTCTTACAGGAGACAATCAACACTCAAAGACAAATCCCATAGCATGGGATCATACCAACAATACACTCTTTTCCTATCCCCATCTGTAACCCTAAAAAATTCTTATATCATGCGCTTTCCTTTTTAGGGAAACTTCCAAAGATAGCCATATTAGGGTTTTACCATTCTCCAAGAAAATAGGAACCCAAAATTTTTTTTGGGGCCAATGCCCCAAACCCCACAATTGTGGAAGAGTGTACAGTACTCAACTTTATCAGTTGCCACATGTTTTGCATGTCTTCACCCATCATTGAATCTTCTATAAATAGCTCTTACGTGTCATAGGAATATGTCATAACCATTTCAGCCATGATCTCTTTACACACAATTTAAGATGCCGACACATCAAGTGGAGTGACACATCAACATGCCAACTATACATGTACACTTAGACTTAATTACATTATTTGGAAGAAATACATTTTACAAGATAAATAATAATAATAGGAATTCTCCAAGGTTGAGACACCTTATTCCTAATATTCTCCCACTTGTTGAACACCTTGTAAGAGCAATAGGAACATAATAGGAACTAACCGCTATAGGCCAAAAGGCCCATAGACTCTGAACACCATCTGAACTTCACAGTGCCCACTAGTTTCATTAATGCATCTGCAACATTCTTCACAGTATCTACCTTCTCCAAATTTACCTTTCCATCTTCCACCATATCTCTCACAAAGTGAAACTGCACATCAATGTGCTTCGTTCTGGCATGGAAAGTTGGATTCTTCGCAAGGAAAATAGCACTCTGACTGTCACACCAAATAGTAATCTATTCTGCATCAACACCAACATCAGAACATAATCTCCTAAGCCAAATGGCTTCCTTACTTGCATGAGTAGCATCCATGTACTCAGCTTTTGTAGTGGACAAAGCAACCACAGGTTGTCGCTTACTCATCCAACTAATAGCACCACCAAACATAGTGAACACATAAGCACTTGTGGATCTCCTGCTATTAATATCACCTACCCAATTTGAATCCACAAACCCACAAATACAAACTGAATGCGGAGATCTAGAAGAGTTACCATGGTAACATATGGAGTAATCTAATGTACCCCTCAAATATCTGAATACTCACTTAACTACATCCCAATGTACCCGTCCAAGGTTAGCCATAAACTTACATAGGACTCCCACTGCTTGGGCAATGTCTCATCTAGTATAGACCATAGCATACATAAGACTGTAAACTGCATTAGCATAAGGTACTTTACTCATGTCCTCCACCTCACAAGGAGATTTTGGACAATCATCTACAAATAACTTTGTTCCCACTGAAATAGGAACACATAGTGGTCTACAATCTGCCATGTTGAACCTGTCCAACACAGATTTCACATACTTACTCTCACTCAACCAAAGTTTTCTATTAGACCTATCTCTACTGATTTCCATACCCAAGATGTACCTTGTTGCCCCAAGATTTTTCATCTCAAACTGTGCTGACAACTTAGATTTAAAATCAGAAATCATACCCTTACCCTTCCCAAAAAGCAACATATCATCAACATATAATGCAACAATAAGAAGGCGATCATTTTCAACTCTAAAATAAACACAATGATCTGATTTCGATCTTACAAATCCAATTGACAACACAAAGGCATCAAACTTAAGGTACCACATCCTAGGAGAATGCTTCAAACCATATAGAGATTTCTTTAATCTGCAAACTAAGTATTCTTTACCTTTAACAATGTAGTGCTTAGGATGTGACATATAAATCTCTTCCTCCAAATCACCATGAAGGAAAGTTGTCTTCACATCCATCTGTTCTATCTCTAAATCATATAATGCAGTAAGAGATAACATAAATCTAATGGATGCCAGATTTGAAATAGGAGAGAATATTTTACAATAATCTATTCCCTCTACCTGTGAATACACCTTTGCAACCAATCTAGCTTTGTACCTTTCAACACTGCCATCTGTACAAAATTTCTTCTTGAACACCCATTTACAACCAACATATTTTCTCCCTTTAGGCAAAGGTACAAGGTCCCAAGTTTTTCTTTTCTCTAATGAATCCATCTCGTCATCCATAGCCTCAATCCATGAACCTGCATCTTCCATGCCCAAAGCCTCTTTCACAGATCTAGGCTCATTAGTGTTAGTAATCAAAGCAAAAGCACAACTGGAATCTAACATAGAATAACCAAACCTTTCTGGTTTCTTTCTTTCTCTCTTGGATCTCCTCAAGGGCTAAGGTTGAGGTTTTTCTTCCTCTTCTTCCAAACTATCAGAGCTCCTAGATCTCTCCTCATCATTAGAACCAACATGGTCTCTCTGTTCACTCTTCTCAGGGGTAGGAGGAAACTGAACAACATATTTTTCCTTTTCTTTTTCATCTGGTTGTAGCACAATAGGAGAACATGTTAGCTCTCTGAAAATAAAATTTCTACTATGCAACACCTTACTAGTCACAGGATCCTGAAGCTTGTATCCTTTCACACCAACACTGTATCTAATGAAAATACATTTGACAACTTTGTTTTCCAACTTAGATCTTTTCTCCTTTGGAATATGTGCATAAGCTTCCCAACCAAAAACATGAAGATGTCTAATTGAAGGCTTCTTACCAAACCACACCTCCATGGGTGTCTTACCAACAAGAGTTGATGTAGGAGATCTGTTAACCAAATAGCAAGCAGTGGCCACAACTTCGGCCCAAAACCTTTGTTCTAAACCAGCTCCACTAAGCATACTCCTAGCCTTCTCCATTAGTGTCCTGTTCATTCTCTCTGCAACTCCATTTTGCTACAGGGTGTAAGGAGCTTTCTTATGTCTCTCAATTCCTTGTTCTTTACAGAACTGTTAAAACTCTATGAAACAAAACTCACCACCATTATCAGTTCTCACACACTTGATTCTTTTACAAGTCTAATTCTCCACGAGAGCCTTAAATTCCTTGAACCAACTAAAAACCTGTGTCTTACTTTTCAGGAAATATATCCAAGTCCTTCTACTGTAATCATTTATAAAAGATACAAAATATATAGAACTAGAGATAGAAGTAACTTTTATAGGACCAAATACATCAGAATGAATAAGATCCAAAAGTTGAGAAGACTTGTGAGAACTAGAGTAGAGCTGAACATGATTTTGCTTACCATGAACATAGTGTTCATAAAAATTAAATTTGAGATTACAATAATTTATCCCCTCAAATAGATTTTTAGTTTTCAAGGTCCTAAGACCCTTCTCACCAATGTGGCCAAATCTTATATGCCACAACATTGTCTTTTCTACAAGAAGCTTGCCTTCCAAAGTGTTTGCACCCTTAAGTACACTTACTACACTGCCATCAAAACCCATTGCCACAATCTTCTTTATTGCTCATTCAGATGGTGGGAATGAAGTGATAGCCACTCTCTTCTTTGAAATAGAAGAACTATTGCACTGAGCAATGCATGCATCAAGCTGAAACAAAGTACCTCTCCTAGTACCTTTAGCGAGCACCATAGAACCTCTCATCATCTTGCATCCATCTTTCAGAAAGACAACTTGCACACCTACATCATTCAGCATACTTACAGATAATAGGTTTCATGCCAAACCTGAAATGTGCATAACTTCATTGATTCCCTTTACTCGTCCATCAAAAAATCTGATAGTGACCCTTTCGCATCCAACTATCTTTAGGTGAGAATCATCACCCAAGTATACCTTTCCACCATCAAACTCTTCATATTTTGAGAACCAATTTTGATGAGAGGTCATGTGAAAAGAAGCACCTAAGTCTACCAACCACATATCATCAGATGCATGGGCTGCCAAAGCTACAATAAAAGCATCTCCATCTTCTTGAGATTTTTCAAAAGCTGAATCTGATCCTTTCTTCTTCTTCTTCAGTTCTTTGCAGTCCCTCCAGAAGTGCCCAGATTTATCATAGTTCCAACATTTCTCCTTGGACTTTCCAAGAGTCTTAGAACTCCCACAGGATTTGGATCTACCCTTCTTTGACTTATTGTCATTCTGCTTTCCTTTGTCGTTGGATCTCCTGTGAACAACAAGGCCTTCCTTAGACGAATCCGAAGTCTTTCTTTGCATCTCCTCAAATAGCAGTGAAGACACCACATCATCCATACAAAATGTGATTATAGTACTTCTGAGAGCCATCACAAGATGGTCCCATGAAACTGGCAAGGAACAAAGTAGGGTCATACATCGATCTTCCTCCTCGATCTTAGCACTGGATGATGCCAACTATGCAATCAATAAATTGAATGCATTGAGATGATTAGTTATGGATCCACCTTCCTCCATTCTTAAAGAATACAAATTCTTTCTCAGGAACAACTTATTCACCAGAGATTTGGCCTGATACACAGACCCAAGCCATTTTCACAAAGAATTTGTAGTAGTCTCATCAAGAACATTCTGAAGAATGACATCTGCTAGACAGAGTCTAATGAGACCCTTAGCCTTTCGATCCTTCATCTCCCAATCCACTTGAGATATCACTGCAGGTCTCACATCAAGTGAAGTAGCCTCCCATAGATTGTGATCTTCAAGCATGTTTTCCATCTTGAGTTTCCACAACTCAAAATTAGTACCATTAAATTTCTCCACCTCCATTCTACTGTATGGGGAACTTGCCATCTCAATCTACAAATAAGATTCAGAATGCTCTACGCAAAAAACTCCCACTCAACTTGAGATTAGGTAAAAAAAACCTACCCAATAACTAGGATCAAAAGTTGATCAGGCTCTGATACCACTTGTAAGGAAACTCAGGTGCAGAAACAACTTCCTACACTAATCTCTATAGGAAAGTATAATGCAAATTCTTTTAAATCCTTACAATTTTACATTCGTTAACTACTTTAACAATGATATTACAGCCATATACCATGCATACAAAAAATAGAAAATGACACAATGATTTACCCTAAGGAAAACCTTTCGGTAAAAAACCCTAGCACTCCAAAACCTGCACAATGTATTATCTTCAACACAACGGTTACAACACACTTGCAATGCAAGTTATTTTAGGAGACAATCAACACTCAAAGACAAATCCCATAGCATGAGATCATACCAACAATACACTCTTTTCTTATCCACGTCTGTAACCCTAAAAAACACTTATATCATGTGCTTTCCTTTTTAGGGCAACTTCCAAAGATTTCCGTATTAGGGTTTTACCATTCTCCAAGAAAATAGGAACCTTAATTTTTTTTGGGACTGATGCCCCAAATTCCAGGATTGTGGAAGAGTGTATAGTACTCAACTTTATCAGTTGCCACATGTCTTGCATGTCTTCACCCATCATTGAATCTTCTAGAAATAGCTCTTACATGTCATAGGAATCCGTCATAACCATTTCAGCCATGATCTCTTTACACACAATTCAAGATGCCAAAACATCAAGTGGAGTGACACATCAACATGCCAACTAGACATGTACACTCAGACTTAATTACATTATTTGCAAGAAATATATTTTATAAAACAAATAATAAGAATAAGAATTATCCAAGGTTGAGACACCTTATTCCTAACAGTACAGACCATAGCATACATAAGGCTGCCAATTGCACTCGCATAAGGTCCTTTGCTCATGTCCTCCACCTCACCAAGAGGATTTGGACAATCATCCATAGATAACTTTGTTCCCATATAAAAAGGAACACACAATGGTCTACAATCTGTCATGCTAAACCTGGCCAACATAGACTTCACATACTTACTCTGACTCAACCAAAGTTTTTTGTTATATCTATCTCTCCTAATTTACATTCCTAAAATATACCTAGCTGCCCCTAGATTGTTCATCTCAAACTGTGCTGACAACTGAGACTTCAAATCAGAAATCATACACATACCCTTCCCAATCAACAACATATCATCAACATATAATGCAATAATAAGAAGGTGATCATTGTCAACTTTGAAATAAGCACAATGATCTAATTTTGATCTCATAAAACCAATCAACAACACAAACGCATCGAATTTAAGGTACCACATCCTTGGAGATTGTTTCAAACCATACATAGAATTCTTTAATCTACAAACCAAAGACTCTTTACCTTTCTGAATATAGTGCTCAGGCTATGACATATAGATCTCTTCCTCCAATTCACCATGAAGGAAAGTTGTCTTCACATCCATCTGTTCTACCTCTAAATCATATGATGTTGCTAGAGATAACATAAATATAATGGATGTAATCTTTGCAATAGGAGAGAATATTTCAATATAATCAATTCCCTCCACCTGTGAATACCCCTTTGCAACCAATCTAGCCTTGTACCTCTCAACACTACCATCTGCACATAATTTCTTCTTAAACACCCATTTGCTTCCAACAGGTTTCTGTCCTTTAGGAAAAGGTACTAGGTCCCAGGTTTTGTTCTTCTCCAATGAAGCCATCTCATCATCTATGGCCTCAATCTAGCAACATGCATCTTCCACACCTATAGCCTCTTTCATAGATCTAGGCTCATCAGTGTTTGTAATCAAGGCATAAGCACAACTGGAATCTAACATAGAAAATCCAAACCTTTCTGGTTTCTTTCTTTCTATCATAGATCTCCTCAAGGGTTGAGGTTGAGGTTGTTCTACCTCTTCTTCTAAACTTTTAGAGCTTATAGAGCTCTCCTCATCATCAGATCCATCATGGTCTCTCTATTCAGTCTTCTCAGGGGTAGGAGGAAACTGTACACCATCTTCTTTCATTTCTTTTTCATCTAGTTGTAGCAAAATAGGAGAAGGTGTTAGCTCTCTAAAAATGACATTTTTTCTATAAAAAACCTTACCAATCACAGGATCACAAAGCTTGTATCCTTTCACACCAACACTATTGCCGATGAAGATATATTTTATAGCCTTGTTTTCCAACTTAGATCTTCTCTCCTTAGGCACATGTGTATAAGCTTCACAACCAAAAATAAGAAGATGTCTAACCGAAGGCTTCTTACCAGACCACATCTCCATGGGTGTCTTACCAACAAGAGCTGATGTAGGACATGTGTTAACTAGATAGCAAGCAGTGGCCATAGCTTCAGCCCAAAACCTTTATTCGAGGCAAGCTCCACTAAGCATACTCCTAGCCTTCTCCATGAATGTCCTATTCTTTCTTTCTACAACTCAATTTTTTTGTGGGATATAAGGAGTTGTCTTATGCCTCTTGATCCCTCATTCTTTATAGAACTATTAAAACTTTTCTAAACAAAACTCACCACTATTTTCAATTCTCACACACTTAATTCTTTTACAAATCTTATTCTCTACAAGAGCTTTAAATTCCTTGAACCGACTGGAAACTTGTGTCTTGCTTTTAAGGAAATAAATCCATGTCCTTCTATTGTAATCATCTATAAAATATACAAAATATACAAACTTGGAGAGTGAAGGAACTTTAACAGGACCAAACACATCTGAATGGATAAGATCCAAAATACTAGAAGACTTGTGAGAACTAAAGTAAAATTGAACACGATTTTACTTACCATAAACACAGTGTTCACAAAAGTCAAACTCTAGATTACAATTATTTATCCCCTCAACGAGGTTTTTATTTTTTAGGGTTTTGAGACCCTTCTCACCAATGTGGCCAAATCTCATATGCCACAACATTATCTTTTCTACACGAAGTTTGCCTTCCAAAGTGTTAGCACCCTTAGGTCCACTTTCTGCACTACCATCAAAACCTATTACCACAGACTTCTTCACTGCTGGTTTAGATGGTGGAGATGAAGTGACTTCTACTCTCTTCCTTGAGAAAGAAGAACTATTACATTGTGAAGTGCAAGCATCTAGCTGAAACAAGGTACCTCTCCTAGTACCTTTTGTGAGCACCATATCTCCTCTAATCATCTTGCATCCATCTATCAAAAAAATAACTTGCACACCTACATAATTCAACATACTTACAGATAATAGGTTTCGTGCCAAACCTAGGATGTGCATTACCCCGTTGATCCACTTTACTTGTCCATCAGGGAATTTGATAGTGACTCTTCCTTGTGCAACTATCTCTAGGTGAGAATCATCACCTAGGTACACCTTCCCACCATCAAACTCCTCATACTTTTAGAACCAACTTCTATGAGAGGTCATGCGAAAAGAAGAACCCAAGTCAATCAACCACACATCATCAGATGCATGGATGGCCAAGGCTGTGACAAAAGAATCGCCATCTTCTTGAGATTTACCAGAATCTAAATCTGGCATTTTCTTCTTCTTTGGCTCTTTTCAGTCCTTATGGAAGTGCCCAGACTTACCATAGTTCCAAAATGTTTCCATAGACTTTCCAGGAGTCTTGGATTTTCCATAGGATTTTGATCTACCCTTTTCAAAATTCTTGTCATTTTTATTTCTTCTGTCTTTGGATCTACCCTGAACAACAAGGGCTTCCTTGGTTGAATCAGATTTCTTTCTTTGTATCTCCTTAGATAACAGTGAAGACACCAAATCATCCATTTGGAAAGTGACAATAGTACTCCCAAGGGCCATCACAAGATGGTCCCATGAATCTGGCAAGGAACATAGCAGGGTTATACATCGATCCTCCTCCTCCAACTTGACACTGGTTGATGTCAACTGTGCAATCAGCATGTTAAATGCATTTAGGTGATCTGCAATGGATCCTCCTTCCTCCATTCTCAGAGAATATAGCTTCTTTCTTAGGAACAATCTGTTCACCAAGGACTTGGCCTGATACACAGACCCAAATCGTGTCCACAATTTGTTTACAGTCTTCTCCTTGAGAACATTCAGGAGAATAGAATCTACTAGATACAGTCTAATGAGACCCTTATCTTTTCAATCCTTAAGATCCCAATCTTCTTGAGGCATGTTTACTAGTTTGATATCATTTGCAACTGCCTCCCATACATCACGATCTACGAGCATGTCTTCCATCTTGAGTTTCCACAACTCAAAGTTTGTGCCATTGAACTTTTCCACCTCCATTCTACTATATGAAGAACTTGCCATCTCTTCCTGAAATAAGGTTATTAATACTCTACAAAAATACTACCACTGAATTGGATATTAGCTCAAAAAACCTGTAATCTAACAAATAGAACCAAAACTGGCTAGGCTCTGATACCAACTGAAAGGAAACTAAGTGTGCGAAAAATAGTTCCCTATGATAAACTCCCAAGAAGAGGATTATGCAAATTCAGATTTAACTCTTATCAATTACAAAATATTAATACAATTAACTTAGATGTTGCTGCAATAAAATGTATACATAGAAAAATGAGAATGACACAATGATTTACCCTGGGGAAAACCTTTCAGAAAAAAACCCCAGCACTCCAAAACCTGCACAATGCATTAATCAAAACTATTGCTTTTTACAATACACTTGCAATGCAAGTTCTTTCAGGAGATAATTGAAACTTGAAGACAAATCTAATAGCATAACAGTATTCCAACAATACACTAACTTCTCCCTCAGTGATTTACAACCCTAAAGCACTTATATCATGCGCTTTTCTTTTTATGGCAATTTCCAAAGACAAACCATATTAGGGTTTTAGAATTCTCTAGAAAAATAGGAACCCTAAAATGGTTGTCTTTGGAAATTGCCCTAAAAAGGGAAGCGCATGATATAAGCACTTTAGGGTTGCAAATCACTGAGGGAGAAGTTAGTGTATTGTTGGAATACTGTTATGCTGCCGGATTTTTCTTCAAGTGTCGATTATCACCTGAAAGAACTTACATTGCAAGTGTATTGTAAACACCAATAGTTTTGATTAATACATTGTGTAGGTTTTGGAGTGCTAGAATTTTTTATCTAAAGGTTTTCCCCAGGGTAAATCATTGTGTCATTCTCATTTTTCTATGTATACATGTTATTGCAGCAACATGTAACTTAATTTTATTAATATTCTGTAATTGATAAGGGTTAAATATGAATTTTCATGATCCTCTTCTCGAGAGTTTAGCATAGGGAACTATTTTCCACACACTTAGTTTCCTTTCAAAAAGAGCCTTTTTATGGAAAGAAGACCTTCAGATGCAGAAAGAGCTTGAATCACTGAAGAAATGATTGCTCAAGCATAAAGTAACTATAATCTAAGGAATAGGATAGTTGGTAATGCATATGGCAGACCAGTTGGCATGTTTATTATAGATACAAAAACAAGCTCTAAGTAGACACTAGAGAAAGAAAAAATTTCTGAAGATGTGAAAAAGATAAAGGTAAGAATAGTATACAAACCCACTTCCAAGTTTGCATCCTCTTCATATTAAGATGCATTACCTTTTTGGCTACGTTGGACTGGTCTTTCTTCTCTAATGTCATCCTCTTGCCTTTCATTTTGAGGGATTCTTCTATTATCTTTAATTCTTCTTGGATGATCAACATTAGACATAGTTGGCATATCGTCCCTCAACCTATCTTTAGGATGTCTCTTTGACAAAGACCTTGTACCTTTATAACTGATAATGGAAAGTGTGTGAAAAATGATTTTAATACTTAGCGTGCAACTATAGAGAATACTTTAGAGTCGTCACCCAACACTAGTTGGGATCATATCACTAACTAATATGAATAATTTGAAATAGAGAACTCTCAAGATAAAATAATGACAAGGAGTGAACTTGAGTAACTCTATACTTCCAATGATCAAATTACTGGTCAGTTATAACAATTTATTGCTCTATCCCAGGTGGAGTCACCATCTTGTTGGTGTTTAAAAATGTTATGCTTTGAGAAGCAACCAATTTATATCTTAAGACTAATATTAGGAGTGGTATGTAAGATAACTGGATGAACTATAGGGACAAGACTGCTCTCTGTGTTGGAGATTTGATTCTGAACAGTTGATTGATTGTATGTTTGTCATTTATGACAACATATAATACACAATAGTACTTCTATATGTACTTATCCATATGATGACATGAAGACTTGTATGGATAGATACATGTTGTTGACATGTTTATTATTCTATGTTCATACACATAGACCTAGATATGATGTTTCAGTAAAGATATGTAATTCTGTTATTGACGGTTACAGTTTTGGAGGAATAACGGTTTAAGGCAGACATATGTAGCATGCTTCTGGAGTTGCACTTATCATCAAGATATGCGTGTGTATATTCATGATTAGTTACGAGTTGTTGATATTACTCTAAAGGCGCCAAACGTGTTTCAAGAAGATTGCAAAGTTATGGTCAATTTGGTGAACCTGACTCAGTGAAGGGACGCGCCTATTCAGTTAGTACTTGCACAATTTTAATTATGCTTACGCACTTATTAGAGCCGAAAAGGATGTTATGAAGATTTTTCTAACAAGTCCCATGATCTCATACTTGGTGTATGTACTTATAGAAGGTCATTTATGATAAGAAGAGTTGCGAAAGCCAGAGATAAGAAAAGTAGACTAGAGTGTAAAAGTAGCAGAGCTATATTTATCATATGTTGATAATATAGATATTGAAGTTGAAGCTTTCAGAATATAGATAAGATTGTTGTAGTTCTTTACAAGAGGTTAAATCATCAACGCACAAAAGGAACTAATCAGACAAGTAGTGTCACAAGCAGCAGTTCATCTTGTTGATACACTGTGTATCAAATATCCAGAAGGTTGTATCCTTCACCACTTGGATAGTGAGTCCACCACCCCTAACAACGTTATTGTAAAAGACTCCTAATAGGGTCAGACCCTTAACCAGGTCACTATACTACTGCATTGTAATGAACAACTCCTAACAGGATTGAATGATCTTTTAATAGGGATTACTATAAACTAGTATAGTTCTTTGTGGGTACTAATTCCCACTGGGGTTCTTACCATTTGGTTTTCCCATAACCAAATTGATGTGTTGTGTAATGTGTTATATGAATGTGCATTTATTTTATATCAATTTGGATTAATAAGTACAAAATATTTAAAGTTGTTGATAACTAATTCACCCCCGCTCTCAGTTATCCCTGGAGTATTCTAACAATTGGTATTAGAGCCAACTGCCTTGGAGAGAAAGCCTAACAGCTTAAGGTAGATCAGATGGCATACTTCAAAAAAGAGATTCCTAAGTTCGATGGAGAGAACTATCTGGATTGGAAGAACAAAATGATAACACATCTACAATGTGTTAGTTTTGAGATCTTTGAGATTGCTACACAAGAAATTGATATTCCATCTTTAAAAGAACTTGCAAAGGATGATGCTACAAAAAAATAGAAGCAAGTATTCACAAAAAATTCTATTGTGAAAGAATCCCTTATTAGTTCCCTAACAGACAGTGAATTTTCAGAGATCAAGAAATTTGACCGAGCTTATACCATATGGAAGTATTTGGAAGATATGTTTAAGGGAGACATCCAAGCAAAGAATGCGCACAAAAAGACATGGAAAAAGAAATATAATAGTCCTGAAATGTTACCTAAAGAAAACATTAGATCTTATAATCAGAGGATAAATGAAGCACTATCTAGAATTAGAAACAATGGAAGAGAAATTTTAGAAGAAGACATAATGGACAAGTTAATGACTACATTGACAGCAGACTATGAAAGCAAAATCAACATTCTAGATGAGACCATGTAGTTTTCTAAAGACTTCAAGAGAGAGACTTTGATCAGAAAAATCTCTGCATTTGAGATATAAATATTGAAGACTGAACCTAAGAATGAAACAATCTTCAAAGCTTCAATCCACGGTAAGAAATCCTCACACATCTCTAGTCTTAATGAGAATGAAGAAACTAAAGAAGAGCTAGAAGAGATAATTGCCATGATTGCTAAGATAGAAAAGAAAGGGAAAGGAAAGTATGAAGGACAAATTCCATTCAAGTGTTTTTCATGTAATAAGATTGGTCACTTTGCATCTAAGTGTCCCACAAGAGTCAAGAAGTTCAGATATGATTACAAACCTAAATATAGGAAGGAAAGTTACCATGCTGAAGAAGGTGTAACTGATGAAGATTTAGGAGAAGATGAAATTGGATTCATTGCCCTTAAAGACATGGAAAGGTTGCTCGAAGATATGGACATTGTAAATAAAGAAGATCATGAATTACCGTTAATTTCCAAAGCATATGTCAAAATTGATTGGATCATTGACAGTGGATGCTTACATCACATGACAGGTGAAAAAGACAGATTTGTTCATCTAGACAAATACAAAGGTGGTATGGTTAGATTTGGAGATAACACTCCTAAACCTATCATAGGAAGAGGATCCATCACCTTGGATGGAAAGAACAAGACAGATGATGTTC
>MU226946.1:2389773-2464132 GCA_018584345.1 Thuja plicata
GTATGCACTCCTATGATCACAGGAAGTAAACTTTCAAAAGATGATGACTCCACAGCAGTTGATAAAACATTGTACAAATATATGATTGGAAAGCTTATTTATCTAACTCAATCAAGACCTGACATATATCTAATACAGTTGGCATTGTTGGAAGATTTGCAGCTGAACCCAAGCATAATCACCTAATGGAAATCAAGAGGATATTTAGATAGCTTAAGGGAACTATAGACTATGGTTTATGGTATCCTAAATCAGAGAATACACAACTTCATGTGTATACTGATGCAGATTGGGCAGGTTGTATTGATGACAGAAAGAGCACTTTAGGAGGAGCAGTATTTCTTGGTGAAAATTTGGTATCTTGGACAAGCAAGAAGCAAAACTATATTTCTAATTCAACGACAGAGGCAGAATATGTTGTAGTAGTACTGAATTGTACAACAATTGTTTGGATCAAGCAGATGGTTAAAGACTTTGGTATTCAGGTTGACTATCCTATTGTTATTCATTATGACAACACTAGTACTATTAACATGTCTAAGAACCCTGTGATGCACGCAAAGACAAAACACATAGAGATCAAGTACCATTTTCTGAGAGAAAAAGTTGCAGACAAAGAAGTGACATTGGACTATGTAAGAAAAAAAGATCAGTTAGCATACATTTTCATGAAGCCTTTAGCAAAGGATACTTTTGAGTATCGAACAGAGAAGTTGGGAGTCATTCCCTCTCCTAAGTCTCACTAGAGAAAGCAACAAGTACATCAGTCCTATGTGACTGATGAATGGTTGACTACTCTACTTCTAGAATAGTACTTGTGCATAATGGTTTATGGTTCCCTTTGCCATTGATGTCAATGGGGGGGTATGTACTAAAAACAAGGAACACATACAAGGAGCTTATACTCTGGGGGAGTATATAGATAAAAGACAGTCCATGAAACTGTAGCAGTGTAGATGAATCTTTAATGAGGATATTGAGAAGATTGTAAAAGAAAGAAGACACCATGAACAAAAATTTTTTTTAATATCATATGTTTCCATCAATGCCAAAGGGGGAGATTGTTGGAGATTTGATTCTAAACAGTTGATTGATTGTATGTTTGTCATTGATGACAACATATAATACACAGCAGTACTACTGTATGTAGTTATCCATATGATGACATGAAGACTTGCGTGGATAGATACATGTTGTTGACATTTTTATTATGCTAAGTTCATACACGTAGACCCAGATATGATGTTTCAGTAAAGATATGTAATTATGTTATTGACGGTTATAGTTCTAAAGGAATAATGGTTTAAGGCCGATGTATGTAACATGTTTCTGGAGTTGCACTTATCATCAGGATATGCATGTGTATATTCATGATTATTTATGAGTTTTTGATATTACTCTAATGGTGCCAAACATGTTTCAAGAAGATTGCAAAGTTATGGTCAATTTGGTGAAGCCGACTCAATGAAGCGACACGCCTATTTAGTTAGTACTTGCGTGGCTGTAATTATGCTTGCGCGCTTAGTAGAGATGACAAGGATGTTATGAAGAGTTTTCTAACAGGTCCCATGATCTCATACTTGGTTTATGTACTTATAGAAGGTCATTTGTGATAAGAAGAGTTGCGAAAGCCAGAGATAAGAAAAATTGAGTAGAGTGTTAAAGCAACAAAGCTATATATATCATATGTTGATATTATAGATATTGAAGTTGAAGCTTTCAAAATACAAATAATATTGTTGTAGTCCTTTACAAGAGGTTAAATCACCGGCACACAAAAGGAACTTATTAGACAAGCAGTGTCACACGCAACAGTTCATCTTGTTGACACATTGTGTATAAAATATCCAGAAGGTTGTAGCCTTCACCACTTGGACAGTGAGTCCACTACCTGTAATAGGGTTATTGTAAAAGACTCCTAATAGGTTCAGACCCTTAACTAGGTCACTATACTACTGCATTGTAATGAACAAATCCTAACAAGGTTGAATGATCTTTTAACAGGGATTACTATAAACTAGTATAGTTATTTGTGGGTACTAATTCCCACCAAGGTTTTAACCATTTGGTTTTCCTGTAACCAAATTGATGTGTTGTGTAATGTGTTATTTGAATGTGCAGTTTATATCAGTCTAGATTAATAAGTACAAAAGATTTAAATTTGCTAATAACTGATTCACCCCCCCCCTCAGTTATCCCTAAAGTATTCTAATAATCTGCACTTCATGCTTTGGAAAACCAAGGTGGGTACACCCAATCCTAACTAAACTCAACTCTTTACAATACCTTCTACTTTTGGATTTGAACAACAAATAAATGGTAAGTAAGTACTAAATGCCAGCCTGGCATTAATTGACTCACCACTACCATGGTGGGATAACAACAACAACTGTAAAAGTAAAGAATTATGGTAATGAGTTTGATTAAAGTTTAGGGACTGAATATAGCCAAACCACTCATACATATACCTCCAAAGAATTTACTTGTTTTATATCAACACCTTATCCATTGGGTAAACTCCTAAATACAATACTAAAATTGAAACAACCTCTTGGTGTAGATTCAAAGCAATAAACATAAAATCTCTCAGACTATACACTACAAGATCCTTAAATATATAATCCAATAGAATCAATATAATATCCAAAACATTTTAATTTGATCTAAGATCAAATACTTATGGAATATACATATGCATAAGCATGACTCATATAGTAAGCCAAAAAAATGACAAGTCAATAGATAACACAAAGGAGATAGTTAAATCTGAGAAGACATATATTAAGTATGATGAAATCTTGTTTCTATAACAATATGACAAGGAAATACAAAATAAGACAATATGCAAAAGATCATGAGATTTCTATTCTATCTCAATACAATATGAAATACATATGCTATATCCTAGACTAGAAACAAATACAAGCCTATTGCTTTACAATATTTCTCCCAATTCTCCAACCCTTACTAAATGGTCTTGAATAGTCCTTTATAGGAAAATGAATGCAACAAGGTTTGGACCATTTAGGGTTAGGGTTTACAACTAATTAATGCAAGCATTCAATTATGTGATCAAGTTGAAACCCTATCTCTCTTAGATCTGTACAAATTTGATCTACAATCAATTTACCATAATCCATGCATGTGAGCGCAGTACCTTGAGGTGCAATAATTTCCAAGCATTGACAAGGAGAGTATCTCAATGTAAATGAAGAAAATACTAGGTGGATCTATATGTTGGAGATTTGCTTCTATGCAAATTGTTGATTGTATGTTTGTCATTGATGACAACATATAATATACAACACTGTCATGTAAGTAATTACCAGTACAGATGCTTTGGATCCATGCATGTTTATTTCCATGGTGTAGACATATTTATTTTTCTATGTGCATTCATGCAGAGTCAGATATCTAGTTTTAGTTGAGTTATGATTAATCTGTTATGGTAGTTACAGTGTCTGAAGTTTATCTGTGAAGAGCCAACGTAATTACATTGTTTCTTGAGTTGCACCTTTTGTATTCTTTCTTATTTATGAGTTAAAGATAATTATCTTAAGGCACTAAATGTGTTCTAACAGAAGTAGGATGATTGATGCAATTTGGTAGAGCCGACTATGTGAAGTGTCACGTCTAGTCAGTTTGAGTTGCATGATTTTCATCAGGCTGCATGCTTGATTTGGCCGACTAAAGAAGTATTGAAGGGACTCCTAAAGTTGACTAAGATCACATATTTTTGGGAAGATACTTATAGTATTTCATTTGATGAACGCTAAGTGTGAATGATAAGAGGATAGATAGAAAAAGTACAAAAGAGAATGTCCATTGTTTTAGGACAGTAAAGACATTTCATTCATCAAGAAAAGATCTATGTGAAGAGGAAGTGAAAGCATACAATACATTGGAACTGATCAAGACAACAAGTCTACTGAAATAGTTCAATTATTAGATATAGTGCATATCTATTTTACTGAAGGTTGCAGCCTTCATCATTTTAGCAGTGAGCTTTTTGGACGGTGAGTCCAGACCCCTAACAAGGTTATTTGTAAAATACTCCTAACAGGGTCAGACCCTTAACCAAGTCATGTACTTATTGCATTGTAAATAACAACTCCTAACAGGGTTGCAAGATCTTCTAACAGGGATAATTTTCTCAAGTATAGTTCTTTGTGGGTGCTAATTCCCACCGGGTTTTTTACCTATTTCATTTCCTCGTAACCAAAATTGTTGTGTTCTATCTTGTATTATCTAAATGTGTTAGTGCTTGATGTTATTCTGTAATTAATTTTAGAAAGAATTAAACTAGTCGATAATTGATTCACCGCCCCCTCTCAGTTATCCCTTGGGGCTATTCCAACAATTGGTATTAGAGTCAATTTCCTTAGAGAGAAATCCTAATAGCTTAAGGTAGATCAAATGGCATAGTTCAGGAAAGAGAGTCCTAAGTTTGGAGAGAACTATCTTGACTAGAAGAACAAAATGATAACACATCTTCAGTTTGTTTCTTTTGAGATCTATGAGATTTCTACTCATGAAATTGATGTTCCCACCTTGAAAGACCTTGTAGAAGAAGACTCTACAAATAAAAAAAAAGAAGTATTCACTCAAAATGCAATTGCCAAGGAGGCCCTAATCAATGCCCTATATGACAGTGAATTTTTTGAGATCAAGAAGACAGGAAAAGAATATTCAATCTAGAAATACTTAGAAGATATGTTTGAAGGAGACATCCAAGCAAAGAATGCGTGCAAAAAGACATGGAAGAAAAGATACAATAATCTAGAGATGCTACCTAAAGAAAACATCAGAGCTTACAATCAAAGGATTAATGAAGTAGTATCAGGCATCAGGAACAATGGTGGAGAAATTTCAGAGGATGATATAATGGACAAAATGATGACCACATTGACAGCATATTATGAAAGCAAGATTAACATCTTATATGAAACCATGAAATTCTCAAAGGACATCAAAAGAGAAACCCTGATTAGAAAAATATCTACATTTGAGATATCAAGATTGAAGACAGAACCTAAAATGGAAACAAAATTCAAAGCTTCAGTCCATGGTAAGAAATCTTTAAGCAGCTCTAACAAGAAGGAATAAGTTGACACTAAACTTGTAGAAATCATTGCTATGATTCACAAGAAGGAAAGAAAAGGTAAAGGGAAATATGAAGGAAAGCTACCATTAAAATGCTTTTCATGCAACAAATTTGGCCACTTTGCATCCAAGTGTCCTACAATAGTCAAGAAGTTCAGATTAGATTACAAGCCCAAATATACTAAGGAATGCTATCATGTTGAAGATGGTGTAACTGATGATGATTCAAGAGAAGATGAAATTGGATTCATTTCCATTAAAGACATTGAGAAAATGCTTGAGGAGATAGACATTGAAGATGAAAAAGAAGTGCAAGAGTTAGCATTAGTTTCCAAAGCAGACACTAGAATAGACTGGATCATAGATAGTGGGTGTTCACACCACATGACAGGTGACAAACACAGATTTGTACATCTAGATAAGTAAAAAGGTGGCATGGTTAGATTTGGAGATAACACTCCCAAACCTATCATAGGCAGAGGTTCTATTACCTTAGATGGAAAGAACAAAATATATGATATTCTTTATGTTGATGGTTTACATCATAACCTTCTAAGTGTTGGACAATTGCTTGAAAAAGGATATTAGCTAGAATTAAAAGACAAGTGCATCATTCACAACAAAGAAGGAGACAAATTGCATCAGGCTCAAAGACAAAAGGTAATGTCTTTTAGCTTAACTCTGAAGTAAGTTGTTTTGTTGCAAAAGTAGATAATAGTTGGCTATGGCATAATAGACTTTGTCATATCAATTTTGACAAAATAGTAAAGATAAGTAATGTAAAGGGAGTGAGAGACCTCCCAAGTATTGCAAGACTAGTTGATACTATGTGTAGGGAATGTGTGATGGGGAAGCATGTGAGGACCTCATTCAAAAGTAAACAAAACTCTGCAGAGAACAAATTAGATCTGATACATACAGACCTATGTGGACCTACTCAAACAAGATCATACTATGGAGAAAGGTAATTTTTTTTTTTTTTTGATGATTTATCAAGGATGATGTGGGTTATGTTCCTAAAAAAAAAATCTAAAGCTTTTGAGAAGTTCAAAGTATTCAAAGCTAAGGTTGAAAATGAATCTGGATTAAAGATAAAATGTTTGAGATCAGATAGAGGAGGATAATTCACCTTTGACCAGTTTTATGACTACTACGAAGAACATGGAATCAAAAGATAGTTAAGTGCACCTAGAACCCCTCAGTAGAATGGGATTACAGAAAGAAGGAATAGGATAATACTTGACACAAAACACACTATCATGATTGAAGGAAAGGCTACCCATACCTATTGGAGAGATGCAGTTAATACAGTAGTCTATACTATCAATACAATCCAGTTAAGGCCAGGCGCAGACAAGACACCTTATGAACTTTGGTTTTGTAATATACCCACTGTAAAATACTTCAAAATCTTTTGAAGCAAGTGCTACATCAAGAGATATGACAGTATTGGAAATTTGATGCTAGAAGCGATGAAGGCATTTTTCTTGATTACTCTACTAAAAGAAAAGCCTATAGATGTTTTAATCTAATATTGAAGAAGATCATTGAAAGGAATCATGTAAATATTTATGAGAAGTTTATGATTCAAGAAAGATACTATGAATGTGCTCCCATGATTGAAGATGAACCCAGAACTATCAGTAAGGACATAGTTATTGAAGAAATGTTTGACTATATTGATGTTTCATGCAAACCTAAACCAAGTCAAGAAGAATCACAAATTATAGATGAGTGTCACTCCTAAAAACTCAAAATACACATCTAAATACCACTCTAAGGAAGACATCATTGGAGATCAGAGCGCTAAAGACTTGACAAGATCTAGAGAAAAAGGTTCAACTATTGATGAAGAGGTATGCTTACTTTTTCAGATTGATTCCTTAAGTGTTGAAGATGTGTGCAATTATTCAGATTGGATCAGATAATCAAGAATGATACATGGGAACTAGTCCCTAGACCTCATGACAAGAATGTGATTGGAAAAAAATGAATATTCAGGAATAAGATGAATGAAGAAGGTACAATGGTAAGAAACAAAGCAAGATTGGTACGTAAAGGATATGCGCAGAGAGAAGGAATAGACTAAACTGGCACATTTTCCCCTGTGAGAAGACTGGAAGCTATCAAGCTGTTTCTGGCCTATGCAACATTCAAGAACTTCAAAGTATATCAAATGGATGTCAAGTCATCTTTTCTAAATGGTGACTTAGAGGAAGAAGTTTACATAGAATAGCCTGAAGGATTTAATGTATCAGACAAACCAGAAAGTGTATGTAGACTAAAGAAAGCACATTATGGAATTAAACATGCCCCAAGAGCATAGTATGAGAGACTTGATGGTTACTTAAAATATATAGGATTCAAAAAAGGAGCAGCAGATTGTAAAATATCCATAAGAGAGACAGATGAAGGATTACTACTTGTTGCTATTTTTTTTATGACATTATCTTTGGAGGTAATGACAATCTTAGTGCAAAATTTTCCAAAGAGATGCAAAGTGAGTTTGAAATGAGCATGATTGGACCTTTCAAATACTTTTTGGGATTGAATGTAAAAAAAACAAGCAAAGGCATATTTATAAATCAGTCTAATTATGTGAAGGAGATATTGAAGACTTTCAAAATAGAAGATTGCAAACTAGTAAGCACCCCCATGATAATAGGAAGCAAGCTTTCTAAAGATGATGATTCCATAACAGTTGACAAGACATTATACAAGTCTATGATTGGAAAACTCATATAGCTTACTCAATCTAGACCAGATATTTCCATTACAGTTGGCATTGTTGGAAGATTTGTAGCTGAACCTACACAAAATCACCTAATGGAAATAAAAAGAATATTCAGATACTTAAAAGGGACTATAAACTATGGTTTATGGTATCCTAACTAAGAGAACATACAAATTCATGTATATACAGATGCAGATTGGGAAGGTTGTGTTGATGACAGGAAGAGTACCTCAGGAGGAGCAGGATTTCTTGGAGACAGGTTGGTTACTTGGAAAAGAAAGAAGCAAAACTGTATCTCTCAGTTGATAGAAGAAGTTGAGTATGTTGCAAAAACACTAAATTGTTCAACAATGGTTTGGATTAAACAAATGATTAAATACTTTGGTATTTAGATTGGTTATCCTATTGATATTCTTTGTGATAACACTAGAACTATCAATATGTCAAAGAAACTAGTGATGCACCTAAAGACAAAACACATTGAGGTCAAATATCACTTTCTAAGAGAAAAATTTGTAGATAGAGAAGTAAATTTGGGTTATTTGAGCACTAAAGAACAATTACTAGATATTTTTACAAAGCCTTTATCAAAAGATACTTTTGAGTATCTCAGGGAGAAGTTGGGATTAATTCCCTTTCCTAAGCCTGATTAGAATTTGCAGCAAAGAACATCAGTCCTAGGTGACTAATGAATGGTTGACTACTCTACTTCTCGAGTAGTACCTGTGCTTCGTGATTTTTGGCACCCTTTTCCATTGATGTCAAAGGGGGAGTATTAGTAAGGGGGAGCATATATTCATGAAAATAAAATAGAGTCAGAAGAGAAGAAACAGTAAAGAGGAACCCTTGATAAGGACATTGAGAAGATTGTAAAAAGAAGGAGGATACTTTGGGTTGATGGTGTTTTTCATATCATATGTTTCCATTAATGTAAAAAGGGGGAGATTGTTGGAGATTTGCTTATGTGCAAATTGTTAACTGTATGTTTTTCATTGACGACAACATATAATATACAATAGTGTCCTGTAAGTAATTATTAGTACAAATGCTTTGAAGCCTTGCATGTTGTTTTTCCATTGTGTAGACATATTTTGGTTTCTATGTGCATTCACATAGCATTAGATATGTAGTTTTAGTTGAGGTATGATTAATCTGTTGTGGCAGTTACAGTGTCTGAAGTTTATCTGTGAAGAGCCAATGTAATCACATTGTTTCTTGAGTTGTTCCTATCTTCAGGATATCCGTGTTTGTATTCTTTCTTAGTTATGAGTTAAAGATAATTATCTAAAGGCACTAAACATGTTCTAATAGAAGCAGGGTGATTGAGTCAATTTGGTAGAGCTGACTATGTGAAGCATCACATCTATTCAGTTTGAGTTACGTGATTCTAATCAGGCTACGTGTTTGATTTGGTTGACTAAAAAATTATTAAAGGAAATCCTAAAGCCGAATAAGATCACATCTTTTGGGGAAGATACTTATAGTAGTTCATTTGATGAATGCTAAGTGTGAATGATAAGAGGAGAGACATAAAAAGTATAGAACAAAATGTCTATTGTTTTGGGACAGTAAAGACATTTCATTCATTAAGAAAAGATCTATGTGAAGAAGAAGTGAAAGCATACAATACATTGGAACTGATCAAGACAACAAGTCTACTCAAATAGTTCAATTATCAGATATAGTGCATATCTATTTTACTGAAGGTTGCAGCCTTCATCATTTTAGCAGTGAGATTTTTGGATAGTGAATCCATAGCCCTAATAGGGTTATTTTTAAAAGGATCCTAAAAGGTTCAGACCCTTAACCAGGTCATTATACTTATTGCATTGTAAAGAACAACTCCTAACAAGGTTGCAAGATCTTCTAACATGGATAATTATACTCAAGTACAGTTCTTTGTGGGTGCTAATTCCCACCGATGTCTTTACCTATTTGTTTTCCCCGTAACCAAAATTATTGTGTTCTATCTTGTGTTATTTGAATGTGTTAATGCTCAATGTTATTCTGTAATTAATTGGAGAAAAGAATTAAACTAGCTGATAACTAATTCACCCCCGCTCTCAGTTATCCCTTGGAACTATTCCAACACTATATGCATTTATCCCTTTGATCTAGAAACCCCATTTGTCAAATATGGTATTATTCATGCATCTTGCCATATCATATTTCAATCCTTACCACTTTCAACATCGGTGCAGATTCAACCCATAAGATCAGATTGCAACATTAATGGCTCTAAGATAAAATATCAGTTTACCACCATGAAAACCCTCTGAGAATAGATTCAAATATTTCAATTTCTATTATAAATGCTATAGGTGGTGTGGAAAAAAATTTGGACGGCTGAGATTGAATCCCTTTTCAACTTTAAAACATATCTGTTGATCCATTTAGAGTCATTTGGGCACTCAGATTAGATTATACTAGGTGTCATCTGGTGCAATGCCTTAAAGAGTATCTCATTTTCATTTTTTCCATAAGCCTTTACGCTAGGCTTCAGTTTGAATCTAATCCATAATAACTTTATTGGCCCTTATCACTGTACTAGACATGTGGCATCTATTCTCTAGCTCACTGACCCTGGGAGCATATTCCTTCATTCCTCATGAGTGAACAACCAGACATCATCTCTCATCAACATCTCCATGTGTCACTACCTCACACACTCGTAGTTCCCTTTCAAATATTATTTTTACTTTTGCGAGTCCATGACAACCATTCGATCCTCCTTCTGGCGTGTACATGTGGTAGCATCTCACCCACTCGCGGTCCCCTAGTGGAATATACCTTTATGCTTCACGAGTGAGCGAGAGTTGTTGATCTTCTTTTGACTTACCCTAGACTTAACACCTTCCACATGGTGACCAGTCAAGCACTAGCAACCTTTTACCATCAACCTTGCTAACCATTGTCACTGCATGACACCAACCACTAGCAGTTAGCCATGCATGACCCAAAATTGCATGCTATTGGGCCAAACCACCGTGACTACATGATGACACACCACTTGGCCCTTCTTACCACATCATCACTAGATGGGCCTACAAAATTGGTCCTTCTATCTGCTAGCTAGTCATCCATGTCACAACCCAACCACCAAGTCATCTGCCAAAAGGTGCACACCTTTTAGGCACTTAACCATTGAGTGCTCTAATATAAAAAGATTAAGCTCTTTCATCGCACAACCAATTTGGGATATATGGACTAAGGAATTTCTGAACAAAACACAATGCATGTGGTACCATTGAAGCACTGATCCATTTCTAGCCAATCTAACCATGCATAGATGATCGCTGGGCAAACAAAATTCTTCAAACCTCCCTCAAAAACTCCCCAAATAGAAAACAAGGACACATGAACTCTGCAACTTGAAGAACTCCGTCATCGAAGCTCTGAAAATTTGAAAAATATACTATGGTACTCTAATAAAATGAGAGTACCAACAGGTTGCTTGGGGATCAAACCCCCAGCATGGGAGTACACTTTTGTGTTAACATTTTTGGAATGCTTGGTGGGACAAAGATTCCTATTAGTTTTGAAAACATCTTTTGGCGGACCATTCCAAAATTCAATCACTAAGAGTTTGGGTGTTATTCTCAGTACCATAAGATTTTGAAGGAATTTCATCAAACACAATGGCAACTATGAGAGAAAAATCTTCTATTTTCAAGTATTCCAAATGTTGATATGCATAGAGAACATATTTCACCTTTTATGCTTCTTCATTTTCTATTAAATTGTTTGTTTGAATGCCTAATCATGGATCCTTTTCTCAGAAATCTTTAATACTCTCCCTCATATCATGAAATTTTATTTTCTCTTTAGTAGAAGGAGCTTATTTTTTTTTAACTCCACAAATAAAGATGAATCCCTTAAAACATCCATTTTTTTAAACCTAGAAGAGTCCTTAAGAATATCTTGATGCAAAATACCATCTTTCAATTTAAAGTTAGAGATCCAGGCAAGAAACGCATCAAAGTTTTTTAAAACACAAATTTTCATACTAAAAACACCTTCCTCAAACAGAGAATGAGATAGAAAAATATTCCTAAAAGAATTAACAAGGCTTTCCAGAATATCATGATCTGAGAATTCATAGGGAATTTTGGTATATTAAACCACCCTTGAACCTCCTTAAAAATACTATGAGAGGGATTAAAAAATAGTTTTCATAGGAAAATTAAAACTAAAGTTTTACCCATCCAATAATAAGTTTCCTCTCTAGCACCTTTTGTTTGGCTTCAACAAAATCAAAAATCATAATGAAAGTGTTAGAGGATAATACCTTGAAATACATTGCCCTGTACCATTTTGTATGTACTCATTTATGCAATTGTGATAAAAATATGGCTTCAACCTATACTTCAATGATGTTATCAAGAGAATGCATGTCTCATTCCTTCTAATTAAATTAACTTTCTTGTGCATTCGTGAGTGGTAGAGGCCACAACCTTCATTTTATCATATTTAAAAAAAAAGCTAGTTGTTTTAATTTTTTCAACCTAACATATAAATAATTCCAAAAAAAATATATAAACTATAGATGTATCCATTAACCCTCATTTATGAGAGAAAATATACATCTTAACGAATTAAAAATCTACCACTTGTATAAATTTATCCGCAATAAAATACACAAGCTTGAAACTATGGGTCAATTACGTAGATCAATGGATTGGACCCCAAGTGATTTGTTTTCAAGTTCTAAGCATTTTTTCAATTCAATCTTTAATATTTCATTGATAACCACTTCTTTGATTTATTTTCAAATTATAAGTATTTTTTGCAATTCACTCTTTAATCTTTCAATGATAACCCCTTCATTCTGACTTAACATACACACATCATCATATCTTCATCTCTTAGGAGCATTATCATCCTTTTATCCACCAAATGATCTCAATCCTGCACAATCATTAGAATATACCCATCCTAAACATATAATAACATTAGTTAAGGTGACCGGTGACACTAGTTAAGGTTATTTTTATAGAGAAAGACTCATTTCTAGGGGGGCATTGCCAAGGGACTCACTATTCAAAGAGAGACAAATCACTACCAAAGAAGAAAGATAAAAAAGAGTCAATCATGCATTGAAAATAAGCACCAACTCAATCCATGAATCTTCACTCTTTTAATAGATAACACATGTATGACCACACTATTCTAAAATACTCACCACAAAAAAACAACCAATCACGAAGACACATCTTCTTCCATACATGACTTGTTCACATTATTAAAAAATTGTATAGGAATTTGCACAAATTACAATTTCCACTCTTACAATAACACATCATCCATGATGTTTTTTCATTTATATATACTAATCTATAAATTGTGAAGTTTCCCACAGTTGGATAGGAAACTTCCCTTAACCAATTTGAAATAGTTTTGCACTAAACATTCCTGCAATGGGGAGGAATGAGAAGTGTGCCACTACACTTAATGTTTGGGACTAAAAATATCATTATATATGTCACATCTCTTCTTGCACTAAATGAGACAAAATAAAGATCTGTTAACACCCAAGGCCTACCAAACCTAGAGTTAAAACACCACAAACTTTGAAACCAAGTCTCCAAAGAAAAAAAATATTATACCAACTAAGATGAATAAAGCTAAGGAAATTAATAAATCAAATTCAAAAGTGAAAAATAAAAAATAATAATATGGTGAAATTTGAAGCATGCATTTCACAAAGAAGCCATAGCATGTTACATAAACACAAACAATCACTAGATCCATTGTACCACATGATAAACCACAAAGACATAAAATAGATATCTCCAAAGAGTCTTGAACACCATACCAAAATCTCATCAGCAGTTTTTCAACATAGAGAGTATGTGGAGTAATATACTCAGCATTGAATAATAAAAATACTCTTAGATAATAATGACAACAATTTAATATCAATGACAACCATATTGATACATCCATATTGATTCCTAAAGAACTCATTTTTCTCAATTATACAACAATATCCCCCTTTATCATTGATGGAAACACACAAAAAAAATACAACTTGTGTTTAACCAAAATAAAATCTTCCAAAAAAAATCCAAAACTCTCCACCTTTGAGATCAATGGAAATGACCAAAGATGAAAAAAAATATACTAATTCTTCTTAGCTCCCCCTAAGATATATAAATCATCTCTCGACAATACCTAGCTCCCCCTAAGAGGTATCCATTATCATTAGTCAAGATAGAAGACATGTAAAATTCTCACTAGACTAATGCACATTCACGTGCTAATAGTTCTGATAAGGAGGTGAAATCACCTCTAATTACACTTTGAGATACTCAAAAGTATTCTTAGGTAATACCTTACTAAATATGTCAATAATATTTTCCTTTTTTGGGACATAATCAAGATTTTTACCTCATTCTGCAAATCTTTTTCTATCAAGAAGTGATAATGGATAGAAATATGTTTTGTCCTTGAATGAACTACTAGGCTCTTTGAAAATTTTATAGCATTGGTATTATCACACAAAATAGGAATATGTTAATCAAAAATCACTCCAATACCTTTCAATGTCTATTTTACCAATAGTATCTAAGTATAACATGAAGTAGGAACAATATATTCTGCTTCAATAGTAGACAAAGACATAAAATCATATTTCTTACTTGACCAAGTAACTAATCTAGGTCTAAGAAAGAAATAACCTCCATGATTACTCTTCCTTTGATCAACACATTCACCCCAATTAGCATTTTTTTATAAGATATCAAAGTCAAATATGATTTACTGAGGTACCATAGTCTAATATATTTTGCTCCTTTCAAATATCTAAATATTCTCATTATAGAAACAACATGAGATTCTCTAAGGTCTTGTTGAAACCTAGAAACAAAATAAATAACATGTATAATATTTTCTCTTGTAGAAGTTAGATATAACAATTATGAAGTAATTCATCTATACCTTCTTTCATCATCCTTAGCTGATTCATCTTCCTTATCTTACATCTAGTAACCATGGGTGTGCATACAGGTTTAGCATTTTCAATCCCAAACTTTTTCAACATTTCCTTCACATATTTTGATTGTGAAATGATGATAGCATCAAAATCAACGTGTAAGTCAAAAAATTAATTCATTTCCCCAATCATGGACATTTAAAATTATTTTTTTATTTCCTTAGTTAAATTCTTACACATATCCTCACTTCTCGCAACTATTATATCATCAACATAGGAAATCACAATCAAAGTATGATTTGATTCGACCTTAAATTATCAATTACAATAAAAAATACATTTTTTAATTCCTTTCACTATTAGCTAATTCTCAAGACTTGCATACCAAGATCTGGAAGCGTGCTTGAATCAATATAGTTCCTTCTTCAATCTGTAGACACTGTCTATATTTTTTGATAGCTTAAATAATTTTGGTTGTCCAATGTACACTTCTTCCTTTAGTTCTCCATTCAATAATTTATATTTAACATCCATTGGATATACATTCAAGTCCTTGTGCTCTGCAAAAGACAAAAATATTCCAATAGTTTCCTTTCTTTCCACAAGAGCATAAGTCCTCTCAAAATTATTATCTTCAACTTGTGTGTATCCCTTGCATAACGATCTTTCTTTTTTCCTTACTATGTTACCATCTTCACCAAGTTTTTTCTGAAATACCAGTTTTGTTCAAACTACATTCTTTTCTACTAGCCTTGGGACAAATTCCCAAGTATAGTTCTTCTCAATTTGATCATAATTTTCCTCCATATATTTTTTCTAATTCTAATCATTGCAAGCCTCATTTATAATCTTCGGTTCAATTTTTTAAATCAAGCCCAATTTGACTTATTGTTTTACAACTTTAGTTTTTTTCATAACTCCTCTGTTCTTCTCTCTAATTATCTTATTTTATGAATGATTACTTTGTACATATTTCAAAGTCTTAGGAGCAGTTACTAGAGAAACTTCCTTAATATTTTATTCTTCATTTTCTAGATTCTTTTCTTCTTATAGCTCTCTGATAGAATCATATGATTCATACCCAAACTTAAGTTTTGTATTCTTTGGAATGTCTTCATCAAAATTTATATTTTATCTTTGTAGAAAATCAAAGAAATACTACTTCATCTGCTTTGGTATAACACTTTCCGAGGTTCTTTTCATCTCTTATGTAATATTTTCTTCCAAATTTTTTTAAATATTTACTAAAATAATTTATTCCATACCATACCTCATAGGATGTCTTCCAAAGATTATTCTTAATCTAAATTCTATTCAATGTTTATACTGCAGTCAAAATTGCTTGCTTCTAGTAGACTTCTAGTATATTTCCTTCCTTAATCATTGTTCTTGATGTTTTCTATATTGTTCTATTCATCCTCTTAACTACAACATTATATTTTAGTTTTATAGGAGAAGACAAATGTCACCTAATTCCATGTTTCTCACATTAGATATTAAAATCATATATAGTACAAATTCTCCTCCTTTTTTCAGATCTCAAGCATTTATTTTTTCTATCTTCTTCATTCTCAACCATAGCTTTAAATATTTTGAACTTCTCTAGTGCTTGATATTTTTTTTTATCTTAAGAATGCAACCTAATTTATCCTAGAATAATCATCAATTAAATGAATGAAATAAGTTTATCCTTGTACACTTCTGATTCTAGTAGGTCCACATAGTTCAGTGTGCACTAAACCAAATAGTCTAATAGTGAATTATTCTTTTGCCCTGAAAGTTATCTTTGTTCGTCTCCTAATTTAACATTCTTTGCAAACACTATTGGCAGGTCTTAATAGCTTCAGAAAATCTCTTTCCACATGCAATGAACTTATCCTTATCATATTTTCAAATTTTATATGACACATCCTCTAGAGCCACAACTATTTGTCATTGATACGAGACATCAAACGATATATACTTATAGTATTCATCTGATACATGTTTCCTCCAGTCTTTTTTCTACTAGAAATTATATCTCTTGATTCTTCCTTATCTCAAAACCATCTTCCTAAATAAAAATTTATATCAATTCTCACACATCTATCCTATAGTAAAGAGATTATGAATCATAAATTTCACATAGTAAACATTGTCAATGTTATGTTATCCATAAAAACTAATCGAACCAATTCTAATGATTCTTCCTTCTTGATCACCTTAAAATTTAACACATCCTCCACCATACTTTTCAAGTTTTACATACTTTTATCACTATTCATATAATTTGAGCATCCACTATCAATGAGCCATTCATCTTTGTTCCTTCTTACATATAAAGAAGAGTTCTTATAATTCATACTTTCTTTTTTACTTCCAGAGAACTAACCAATATAGTAGCAAGAGTATGAGTCATTCATCTTTGTTGCTTATTACATATAAAGCAAATTTCTTAGACTCTATACCTTTTGTTTCTAATTTTAGAGAACTAATGAGTATAATAGTAGGTGTATCTTCTTTTATTTCCATAAATAACTGCTGATCATCATCCTCATAATATGAATCATCATGACAAATACTTTCATGTTCTCTAATATAGTAAGATTTCTTACTAAATCTTGTTTTAATCTCCATGTTCTTTTGTTTTTCAATTTTATCAGGACATCTAGAAGTATGATGACCAATCCTTCCATAGTGAAATCATTTAAATGGTAACTTACCTATGTATTTCTAGGTGCCTTTCTTTTTTCTTCTTACACAGTCCTCTTCTATCTCATCCAAGTTGTGTTCATGTGATTATTCCACCTTTACTAGTTTCACATCTTTAAAAGCATATTAAACACACTTTGGATGCGAAGAGGGATAGAGTGGTGGTATTAATAAACATATAACATAACTTTAACAGCTTATTTTGTTAATCAACACATGAAACAATATGCAATAAAATAAAATAAAACCAACAACACAAGAACACCAAGATTTATACGTCGAAAACCCAAACTTGGAAAAACTATGGTGAGAACTTACCCACAAAGATAATTATGTCGAGTATAAGAACTAAGTAATTTAATGAGAGGGGGGAAGGGGTCCAATCACTATAGTCACCAATTAAACTTTTAAAACTAATTAAGAACACTTGTAATAGATAGAACTGAAAACTCATTCAATATGAATTAACCATTGTTGTTGAATCACAATCATAAACATAAAATAGTAAATGAAAAAAAACATCACAGTCATAGACACAGGTGACAAAAATGTTTTGGCATCATGGAAACCCATATAAGAGGGAAAAACCATGGCAGTGATGGTACCCACAAACATCACTACTGCAATATAGAAGGTACCATGTGAAAGGATTATAAAAACTTTGCCTGAGAGTATACACATGTTATAGTTGTCTAGTACATTAGTATATGTACAATGAGACCTTTAAGAGTCTACCTCATGTCAGGATTCAAATATACAATATAGAGATTCACCTTGTGAAAGGATTTAGAAACAAAGACCTCTAAGAGTCTACCTTGTTAAAGGGTTTACCTTGCTGCAATTATCAGAGAACAAAAAGTGATTGATCTGTAATTATATCACAACATATTTTAAGATCCTCTAGGTTATGTATATTCTTAACCTTCCATTCAATATGTGACTTAAATCTCTTCTCGAAATCTTTTCACTATCTCCTATACAAGTCACTGATTGATCTGACAATAGTTCCTCCTTCACATTACTGTCTCTCCTCCTTCTCCAATCTCTCCTTCTCAAATTCTCCAAATCCAATCTCTCCTACTCAAATTATCCTACTCCGATATTTTCAACTCTAATCTCTCCAACTTTTTATTCATCTCACAAATAATCTTTTGTATGATTGCTTACTATTTTTTCCCCTTAATGAACACCATTGATTTTAAACTTGCATTTAGGTCACTTATCACTTTAGGTTCAACTTCTTGTAGAATTTTTGAAACCATCACTAACCTTAGGCAAAATCATCGATCCAATGACATTAATAAAATCTTGTCATTTTGAATAACATCCTCAACAAACATCACATTGATATATGTACAAATTTTCCATTTAGCGACCATAGAAATAGAATTGCAAAGCTTGTTCCAGGATTCTGATAAATCATTCAAATTAGACTAAGAATTTACCATTTTAAGAATTAGTTTATTTAGGAATTTATGCAATAACACTATACAACACTTGCAAAACTTCTACTCATAATACTTCGATCTCAATATACATTTACCAGATTTCTGTCATGTTTTTGTAGTGTACCTTAGTTGATTAGGTGCTCCATTAGATTCTTCATTACCAGTTGTGGTCAATTGTAGGAGTAAACTATTTATTCTATTTGAAAATCACTGATAACATTTAATTTTATAGGCATCAATGGTTATTATCTTTTCTAGTTAGTTGATCAATTCAAATAATCTCCCCCTTTGGCATTGATGGCAAACCTTGTCAAATACAAGTGTGTACAGAACAATGAAAAAGAAATAAAAAACATAATACATTGTTCAAAGTAACTCACAACAAGACTTCACCTAAATATTTCCATTTCATTAACTAATATGGATCCATATACAATTTTATTCCTTTACAATGCTCCACATTCTATTTTACCCCATAAGTAGATACCAATAAAAAAAAAATATACATTTTATTGTTTTGTTACAACATATTGTCCCCCTTTTGTCATCAAGGAAAAAGGTGCATTAATTCATATACCACTACAATTGTTTAAACATCATTTTGTAGGCTTTCTTTTCTGCACTCAAAGTATTATCCCAGATTGTTCTGAAATGTACAAGTATAATAGTATGACCAATAAGATAACCTGACAATTCTTCTAATTAATTCAGTGTAGTGGGATCAAGCTACCCAATCAAAGAATCAACATGCTTAATACTCATTAGCATAAGATCAAAAGTAGGGGATAAAAATGAATTCAATTCAAGTATCTTGTTCACCTTTTGTGCATGCTCATCCTAAACTTGTCTTAGTTGTCCCACCATCTCTCCAAAGTTTGTTGTATAGATTGTAGCATTGCTAGAAGATGCATCAAAATTCTCAGTTATCTCATTTAGTTCATTCTAAACTTCCTCTACCTTGTTATTTGTATCACTTTTGAATTAATATAGTTTGGAAACTTTTTTCAATATGTCACCAACAAATTTCAAGTTACCTCTTGTGTACTCAGCTTCTTTCTATAAAGTTACTATGTCAGTTGCAATCTTAGCCTTTACTTTCTCCATCATTTTGTCCTCATAGCCATCTTCATCTATTAACACTGAAATTTTTTCCAATAATGATATATCTTTCAGTATTACCTTCTCTAACTTATACATTTGATCAATGACATTCTCCTATTCATCTATCGTAGTATCAGGTACTAAGGTGTGAAATATTTTCTTTGTTGTCTTAATTACTCTTCTCTTCTTCTTTTGTCTTTCCTTATTATTCTTAGCTTTTACTCTTATCTGATAATGTCAACATCTCCTTAGGAATCAATAATTTGGAATCTACATTGTCTATACCTATCTCTTCAACAACTTCCTCTTCTTTAGAAATTATGGGCATTTGTATGCTAAATATTTTCCTCTTCTTCTCTGTCTCACCAAGCTCCGAATTTCTCTTTATTGGTTTCTCATCTATTGTTGTAGTCTGAACATTGGTAGGATTTAGCAATAGCATAGCTAAATGTGTATTAGGAGGGGTAAGTGATACTCTCAGTGATTTCTTTGTCTCCTCATAGGGTATTTACTTAATCACTACCTCATATCTCTTTACTTCCTCAGATTTCTATTCTTCTAACTTATCTATCTCTTCTACCTATTTGGTAATGGCCTTAAGAACTTCCTTAGATACCTCTGGTGTTTCAATAATTTATACCTCATCTTTATGTGAGTCCTCTTTTTATTCCTCATTAGAATGCTCTGGTTCCTCACATTCTTCCTCTACATCACCATCCTCTTGATCTTTCTCATATCTTTTAATGTACTTCTTCCAAATCTTAATTCTCTCTTCATGTAGACCCTATGTTTCTCTGAACATAATTCTAATAACTCTTCTCTTGATAGGGAAATAAAACTTATGTAGCTCAAAAAAATACTTAATATCATTAACATCTAATCTAGTATTGCATTCCATCAATTCCTTCTCTCTTACTTCACAATACTTAAGGTAGTCTTCCATATCCCATTAATTATATCAAAAAAACTCTTAGAAATATGAACTCTAAGTTAAATAGGGCTCCTACTAAACTTCCTCACGATCTTAATGATTGCATCTTCAATTATTCTCTTAATTTTATCATTATGACATGGGTCATATTTCCTAGAGATTCCACTTAATCCTCCAATAATGTCAATGTTCTATATAAACTCATCTGTAGAATTTTCTGCAGAGATTATGCCTTTTTTTCTTTACTTCTTTCACTTCCTTGTCTAAAGAGGTTTCATCATCATCATCCTTTGTAGCTTTAGCCTTGGTAGATGTAGACTCGGTGTCTTTGGCTGCTCTAGTTGGTGTTCTCTTAGTAGGCATCAGTGATGTGGTTTTTATAGGAGTCTTCTTTGCTTGTTGCTTTCCCTTTCTCCTGTAAGTTTTATTAGATTTTGTTGAGATGGCCTCTACCAGTTGTGCAGATGATATTGTAAGGGTATCTTGTGCTACATTTGAACTAGATCTGTCTCCTCCAAACTTAGCTTCTCATTTTGTTAGCATTCTTTTTTTTTTCTTTATATTATAGGCTTCTTGAGTTCAAGCTTAATTCTAGAGATTTCTTCTTCAATTGTTCCAAACCTTTTCTCAGTGCCATCTATGGGTTTACTCAGAAGCACCTTTGCATATCTATCTATATTGTCTTCATAAATGTCATAACCCATTGCAGGGATCTAGAATGATTTGGGTACAACAGGTTGAAGTATGCAGGTGCTCGAGTCAACTAAGAAACATATGTCATCCTTATATAGTTTCTGAACTATAACAGGTAGTATTCTCCATTTCTTATCCATAGCATTTTGATAATTTTATAAATATCCTGACATAATATTGTCAAGTTAATCTCCTAGTTCCTTAACATAATCTCAGGTCTGTGCTACCACAGGTCTATATTCTTTCCATTCAACATTTCATTTTCCAGGGAAATACTTTTGAAAATAAAATAAAATATAGACAAGTAATGACCCATACTTGAATGACTTCTTCTTATCATTTGAGATATTTTCCCTATTAACAACCATCTGATCAGCTATAAAATCACATAGGTTGTAAGATACATTCTCACTCACCATTTTGTATGCATCATGGATTTCTCCATGGGGAGTTATATTGTGTCTTCTTGAGTGATATACTTTGTAACTAACAACGATCGCCGCAAATATCACAACATCATGTATGTTATTCATAGTTATGGCTCTGTGGTCTCTCCATGATTTTGTCAAATTTGCAACTACATCTCCAAAAATTTGTGTCAAGGTTGGTGAGTCACCAGTTGCACTGAAACCTGTAATTATTTTGATTGCTTCACTAGTGATCTTATGGTTCTCATCCAACCATAAGAATTGATCATGAAATATTCTTTGTACATATTTTTTGTAGATGTCATGGAAAGATGTAGGGAAATCAAGTGCATTTAGAGTACCACTATTCATTAGATGTACTTATTCATTTTTTAGACTTCCAAATTCACACAACTTCAAACATCCTTTAATTATTAGCCTCTCTAAGTTCCTCCATCTTACAATGAATAAAACAATGTATTTCCTCTACCAACAAAACTCCCATTTGGATTGATGACAGTTCTCCAACTTCATCAAACTCGGCGGCCTTCATCTGTTGTAACCTAAATTGTGGTTGTAGTTGCTCCACTTGTGCTATTAGGGTATGAGTATCAATTTTTTGTGTCATGTTGAACTCTACTTAACAACCAAAATCATAAAATCAGTCACAATGAGTCAAATTATTCATTTCAAACATTTTCTCTGTTCACATAGGGTTTTTGTGCTTTTTCACTCTTTAGATTCAACTAAACGGTTGCTCAAAATTTGTTCACACTTAGCTCATAAACAATTCTCGTGAAATAAAAAGTGTGCAAATGATCTCAATTCATGTATTTGTAATTTCATATAGGTTTTAGCAATCATTCAAGTTATCGTTACCTATTCTAGCAGTTAACCATCTTACCGTTTGTTCATTCAATGCATGACTTTACCATTTAGTGTGCTTCCAATATTAATATTTCACAAAAGTTGTAAATTTTTGATAATATAATTGAATATAGATACAATAACATCACCTTTCATCTTATTATGGAATTTTTTATTCCTTATAGATAATTTTGGGGAACCGGTTGATATGACATTTTTTTCTTCCCCTTTAAGTCAATTTATTTACCTAGTTGGAAGGTGAACTCTCAAAACTAGATGATTGAGATCCCAACTTAGATGAACTTAATCCTTCTTCCTTGTCAACCCAATTTTCCTTCATATCACTTTTAACTTGTTCAACATTTACTCTTTTCTTCTCTTCACTTTGTGGTGACTGGTTCACTGAACTACTTCTTCAATCTCTAGTTAGATGATTCATTCTATTAAATGCATAACAAATCATTCTAGTTGATCATTAGGGTCCATAATGATTGCTAAAATTCATTCTTCTATATTTTTCTTCAATGTGTCCATGTATTCCATATTTTTCACAAATCACACTATATTGTTGTTTACTTCGATAAGTATTTATCGATGGCTTGGGTGATCTAGAATTATTCAATGCTGACCTAAACTCTATGGTTTTGTGTCCATATTTATTGCATTTGTAGAAATATCCCTCAAACCTTTCTTGATATTTATCATTTGGACCACATTCATTTTGTATATTTCCATTTTGATTATAGTTATATCAATAACCATTAAAATATTGAGTTTTGGGACTTACCGATCAGTATCTACAAACATTTGATGTGTGGCCTGGCTTTCCACAGTTGTAGAATTTAGGTTTTGAGGATTTTATTTATTGATTGATGACATGTGACTTGTATTCATCTTGATTATCCTTGGCCTTTGTTGATTCTCCAGTTTCCCATGTACTCCTTCCAATGCATCCTAATGTAGATGTGTCATGAGGTCTCCTCTACTGATTAATTTTTTCAAGAAAATTTAGGAGACTCTCATGTCCTTTCTTAATATGTTCATGTGCATATTTTTCTTTCTTGAGTTGATCATGTTCTTTCTTCGACTCATTCTTCACAATTTCATTTTCATCTCTAAGCTTTTAATTTATTTCTCTTACAGTTTCATTTTTGATAGTGATTTCTTCATTTTATTCAAGTGCATCTTGCAATTGTTCATGCATAATAGTGTTATCTATGTTGGTTTTATGCCATTATTTTTCCTTTGTTCTCATTGTTTATTGAATTTCTTTCTTTGCATCTTCTACAATTGTCTTCTTCTCAAGGTACTCACACATTTCCACAGTCTCTCCTTAAAATTCCTTTTTCATATTTGATAGTTCTTTTGTTAATTTTGCATTCTCTTTCATGACCTCCTCTAGGTCCTTGTGTGCTTCATCGGACATGATCCCTTCAGATAGTTCATCACAATAGTCCTAAGTATCTCTTAACCTTTCAACCAACTTTTTTCTTATTGCAAGAGATTTCCTTAGTTTTATATCAACTCTTCAGTTACTTGCTCAGGAGTTTTTCCTCTTTCCAGAGTGCTCACCTCTCGACCTTTTACTCAATTTGTTAAAATTTCCTTCAAATTACCAAATCTATGATACTATTTTTTGCATATAAGAACTAAGTAATATACAGACATAATTGAAAACTGATTCAATATGCATTAACCATTTCCATTAAATCACATCATAACCATAAAATAGTAAATGAAACAAAAACATCACAATCATAGACACATGTGATATTAAGATTTTGGTATAGTGGAAAAGAGGGAAAAACCATGGTGGGGATGGTACCCACAAACATCACTACTACAGTATAGAAGGTGCCCTGTGAAAGTCTTACAAAAACTCTTCCTGAGAGTTATACATCTTAGTAGAGATCTCTATTAATTTATCAAATGTCTAATGAGACCTTTTAAATTCTACCTCATGTGAGGATTCAAATCTACAATCTAGAGATGCACCTTGTGAAAGGATTTAGAAAAAAAGGCCTATAAGACTCTACCTTATTAAAGGGTTTAGCTTGCTACAATTGTCAGAGAACAACAAGTGATTGATCTATAATAGAAATCCTTTCTTATAAGATCAATTAGGTTCTATAGCTTCTGAACCTTCCATTCAATATGTGACTTAAACCTCTTCTCCAAATATTTTCACTATCTCCTATATGATAACATGTAGTTGATTGAATGTTTGAAAATGTTAAGTTGATGATCATGCAAGACATTAAATCAGTTAATTTATTGTATTGTCATTGATGTCAACTTGATATATTCTATATGGTCATGGAAATACTTCCAAATACTTCAAAGAATCGATAAATAAAAGGCTATGCTATAAGTAATGCATACAAGTCAAGTATTCATTAAGTGACTTCATACACCGACGAAGTGCACATCGACAGACAGAGTAAAAGAAGCAGAGTCAGAGTGTTACCTGACGAGCCAATGCTCAACATTATCAATGAGCAGATTTATAGTATTTTCTGACAAGAAAAGAATAGAGTAACCTGATGGAGAGAATTTCTGTGTTTCCTGATGGAAAAGACAAGTATAGAGATCCCGATAAAAATTGAAGTCACACCGATGGAACAGTCACTTATCATCGATGACTAACTGAAGTGTTGACCGATAGGACAGAGAGTTTAGAAAATGAAAAAATGCTTACCTGTCAAGAAGATAAAGATAGAATTAATGGATACTTATCATTGTTTTTAACATGCAGCTAAAGCCAAAAATAAGTAATTGATTTACAGCTGATTTTTCCAATTAGCAAGAAGATCCCTTTGAGATAAATTAATAGTTTTCTTTAAATCTATTGGTGATAATTATGGAACATGCCAAGAATCATGAAAGCCAAGAAAAGGTAAATCATGTCTATATAGAGACAAACCCAATTCATTACAAATGGGTGTGTGGGGTGAACAAGAGAATAGAGGAAAGATGCTAAAGAGAATCTAAAGGAGAAGAAAGTCTCCATCCAGTCCCGATCAACAAGCTGAGGAAAGAGATAGATTTTGCAGACACCAATAAACACTGAGAAAAGAATCACAAAGAAGAACAATGTGAAGCAAAGGTATAAGTCATTATATTGATCAGAAAGATAATGGACTTACAATAGATCTCAAAATCTGCAATTGAGTTGTGTGTATGAACATATCATTAGTGTTTTAGTTTAACCATTGAAGCATCAAGTCTCTTAACCGAGCATGACTTAAAAGTCTTTTACAATTGAGATACATCCCAAGGAGTATCAAAAAGTTTGATCATAAAAGTAGCATTGGATATGCTCGATACTTGTTAACAAGACAAGTGATTGTTTGATCAAGGATGGTAGAATTAGATTCCAGATACTAGGTGACAAACTATTTTTAAATCCTCTAACAAGGTCACACCTAATAGTGTGTTTGTAACCTTTAATAGGGTTGGCTCCTAACAGAGCTCACTTCAGAAGAGTGAAAAATTGGGGTACCGGTCCTAGTGGTTTTTCCCTAAACAAGGTTTCCACATTAAAAATACATGCGTTATGTGTTTATATTTTACTACTTTACTATTTTACATTTCACATATACAATTCTGGATTGATCGGTATACTCTGCATATTTACTGTGTTTCGGTAAATAGTTAACTACTTATCGGTAATCATACAGAAGATATATTGACAAAGCAATCTGACAAGTAGAAAATTGATTAAAGTATTTCATAGAACACATCTTGTAGGACCGAAGATAACTATAGACATAATCTATGGCTATAAGTTTTAAGAGTTGATTTAAGGATTAATTTTTGAGGCCACTGATTCACCCCCCCGTCTCAGTTATTGCTAACAATTGGTATCAGAGCTTGTGTGCTTAGAAGGATGGTTTCAAGACCTAAGCTAAAGTTCACAAGATGAACAGACGAGATGTGTCCAAGTTGAACAAAGATAATTTTTCTTGGAAGAGAAGAATAAGACTCCACTTATCAAGTATTAGTAATGATGTTACTCAATAATTAGATGTTGAATATGTATTACCCACAAGAGCACAAATAGTTGAACAATTGAGAGAGAAGCATGAGCACAATTGCATGATGATAGAACTTGCTTCCTCACTCTCCAATGCTGAATTTGATGATGTCAAACCTGCTAAACTGCAAAGAAAATGTGAGACAAATTGATGCTTGTACATGGTGGTGACAAAAATGTTTTGAAAGCAAAGGCAGAAAGCCTTAGAGGAAAGTTTGATGATCTCAAAATGAAATAAGGTGAAAACATCACTCAGTACATCACAAGAATCAAAGAGGTAGTCAATGCTATCTGAGGAGTTGGAGGTGTACTAGAAGAAGATATAGTGAAAAGTAAAATTCTAAGAACCTTACTACCTACTTATGCTATTAGAGTATCTGCCATTCAAGAAATGAGAGCAGTAGCAATTAGCAATGTTACTCTAGATAGTTTGATTTGAAGACTGATTTCATTTGAGATGAACAATTTTTATAATAGTATCTTACCAAACATAGAGTCTGCATTCAAAACTTCTATGAGAATAAGTAAATCAAGTCATAAAGACACTATGAGAAAAGATAGTGATAGTGAAAGTGAAGAGGATGATCTTGATGAAATTGAAGTGCTTATGGATAGAAGAATGCAAAGAGGCAAAGGTAAATACAAAGGTAAATTACCAATTATTTGTTTTAATTGTAAAGAGATTGCACACTTTGCTGCAAGATCTCCTAACAGAAGAAAAGATGATAGAAGTAATAACAGATCATTTGAAAAGAAGTCTGATAGAGGTGATTATAGAAGCTATTGACAATCAGAAAGAAGAGATACCCGAGACTACAAGGACAAAGGAAAGAAGGCTAGTTACCTAGAGAAATGAAAAGATGATGATACTAACACTAAATCTGATGAAGACATCAATATGGTGTTTGTGGCAGTAAAAGATGATTCAGATGATGATGCAGAAAGGTATGTAGAAACTGCACTCATATATAAAGTTAGTAAAAATGATGTCTAGATCATAGATAGTGGCTGCACTCACCATATGACCTGTGATAAGCAAAATTTTGAGACTTTTGAGTACTATAAAGGTGGTTCAGTAAGAATGGGTAATAAAACACCTTGTCCAGTTGAAGGTAGAGGAACTATAATGTTGAATAACCAGATAAAATGTGAAAATGCTTATTGGGTAAATGGATTGAATTATAATCTATTGAGAGTTTCTCAATTTAATAATTCAGGTCACAGAGTAGCATTTGAAAATAAGAAGGCAAAGATCTTTAATAAATCAGGAAATCTGATTGGTACTAATGAGAAAAAAAAAGGTAACTTATTCTATTTGCATCATACTGACACCACTTGTTTGATTGCTACAAATGAAGACATAGGGTTGTGGCACAAAATATTTTCTCATATGAAATTTGACAACATGATAAAGATTAGAAGAAAGAGAAATGTCAGAGGCTTGCCGACGATAACCAAGCTCGACAACATCATGTGTAAGAATTGTCAAAAAGGTAAGATGAAAAAGTCTAGTTTTAAAAGAAAAACCTATACATCTGATGCCATTCTAGAATTAGTCCATACTGATTTATGTGGACCTATGAGAACAAAAAGTTATTATGGAGATAGATATTTTATTCTCTTTGTTGATGATTACTCTAGAATGATGATAGTCATGTTTCTAAAAGATAAATCAAAAGTATTTAAGATGTTTAAATGGTATAAGGTAATGATTGAGAAATAAAGTGGTAAGGAGTTAAAATTCTTAAGTTCAGATAGAGGAGGTTAATTTATTTCAGATGAATTCACTAACTTTTGTAATGAGCATGGAATCAGAAGATAGGTCTTTGCACCAAGAAGACCACAAGAAAATGGAATTGCTGAAAGAAGGAACAAATCCATAGTTGATTGTGCAAGGACACTGACTATAGAGAAAGGGATCACCCAAATATTTTGGAGAGAAGTTGTTACTGCTTTTGTTTACACATTGAATAGAGTACAATTGAAGAAAGACACCAAAAAGACTCCGTATGAGCTATGATATGGATACACACCCAATGTAAGTTATTTCAAAAATTTTGGCAGTCAGTGTTATATCTTAAAAGATGATAGAAACAAAAAACTTGACTCCAAGAGTGATGAAGGAATATTTCTAGGGTATTCTACCAAGAGAGAGGCTTATAAATGTCTAAACAAATCTTCTAACAAAATTATTGAAAGTGCAAATGTAAAGATAGATGAATTTGTAGAAAAAAATGAAAAAGAAAGCACTCAAAAATGAGAGGACTACAATAGGTTTGCTTACAATGAGTAACCTGACAGTCTACCTGACCAACAATGTAGAGCTCTTGAGCAACAAATTATTGCACTTGAGCATTAGGTTGCAAATACCTAATAAAACAAGAGTTGAACCTGTACTTGCAAGATATGTTAGAAGGAATCATCCACAAAACCATATCATATGAGATAAAAAGGCTAGTATGAGAACTAGAAGTAAGTCTCTAAGTACAAGATGTCTTATTTGTGATTATGAGCCCAAATTTGTCAATGCTACACTAGATAATGATGAATGGATAAGTGCTATGAATGAAGACATTTAATAGATAGAGAAAAACAAGAAATTGACACTTGTACCGAGACCAGATGACAAGAATGTCATCATTACAAAATGGATATTCAAAAATAAACTGAATGAGAATGGAGAAGTCACCAAAAATAAAGCAAGACTAGTATGCAAGGGGTATGCACAAGAAGAAGGGATTGACTATGGAGAGACCTTTTCATGCGTTTCTAGGCTAGAAGGAGTGAGAATATTACTTTCTTATGCTGCATGTAAAGGATTCGGGGTATATCAAATGGATGTCAAGTCTTCATTCCTAAATGGAATACTTTAAGAAGAGGTATACATTGAACAACCTAGAGGGTTTGTTGATCTAGACAAGAGGGACATGGTATGTAGACTACACAAAGCTCTGTATGGATTGAAACAAGCATGCCAAGCCTGGTATGAAAGATGTCATTCCTATCTTATAAGTATTGGATTTGTAAGGACTAGTGAAAACAATAATCTTTATTTGAAGGAAGATACTGATACTAACATTTTGATTGATGAGATATTTGTTGATGACATCATATTTGGAGGCAATGATATGCTATTCAAATCATTTCTAAATGAAATGAGCAAAGAGTTTGAGATGTCTATGTTTGGAGAGATCAAGTTCTTTCTTGGTCTACAGATCATGCAACAAGATGAAGTTATTTTCATTACACAATCCAAGTACATCAAAGAAGTACTGAAAATATTCAAGATGGAGGAATCCAAACTAGTTGGAACACCAATCACCACTGCATGTAAGCTGACAAAGGAGGACAAGTCATCAAAGGTAAATCAGACTTTGTACAGATCAATTATTGGAAAACTCATGTATGTTGTACATACTAGACCAGATATTGCACATGCAGTAGGAATAGTAGCAATATTTTTTTCTAATCCCAGAAAATCACATATGAATACTGTGAAAAGAATCCTAAGATATCTGAAGAATACTGAGGAATATGGCTTATGGTATAGAAGAGAAGGAAAATTTGAACTTAAGGTCTTTACTGATGCTGATTGAGCTGGAAATATTGATGACTAGAAGAGCACAACATGAGGAGCATTCTTTATGGGTGACATACTTGTCACATGGATCAACAAGAAGTAAGGATGCATCTCTTAATCTACTGCAGAGGCAGAGTATGTTGCTACTACTGCAAACTACTCAAATATTGCATGGATATAACAGTTACTGGAAGGTATGCATATGAAAATTATTGAACCAGTAATTATCTATTGTGATAATACAAATACAATAAACATTTCTAAGAATCCAGTCATGGATGCTAAGATAAAGCATATTTCCACAAAGTATTATTATTTGAGAGAACAAGTTGAGGAAAAGGAGGTGATACTTGAGTATGTGCAATCAAAGGAACAATTGGCCAATATCTTCACCAAGCCTTTGCCCAAGGATGCATTTGAGTACTTGAGAAAGAGACTAGGGGTCAAACCCTTGTCTACTGGTCAGCAAGCTGACTAGAAGGCTGCATCAGCCTACATATTATCAGAATATCATTCATGTTGACGCAAGAAGAGAAATGGAATTCAATGATACATCTATACATAGAAAGTTATTTATCTACTCCGAGAACTAGAGTTATTACCGATGGAATGGGAAATTCACAGAATATATTATGGATAGAAAGGATCCATTTGACATTGTTGTTAAAAACTTGTTTTGCAAAATCTATGTTTGCAAAGATGCTTGTTTGGAATTGCTGTCAAAGGGAGAGAGTTTATCCGTTATCATCTGGGGAAGAGATTATATCCATCAAAGTATCCAAAGGGAGAGATGTAACTAGAAAGGGAGAGTATACAACAAAGGAAGAGAATTGTTGACAAGAGACATCACAAGAAAGGAGAACAGTCAAAGGAAGAGGTTTTGACATAGAATGAGAATACATCAAATTAGAGAAAGGAAGATTCTACATCTATCCAGTGAAGGGATGGAAGATAGAAAGAAAGGTGCAATAATCAAATCAAAGCTATTTTGAGCTTACTGATAGCTAGACATTTGTAATAGTTACATTAGGAAAGCTTGATGAAACTATATATTTCATATTGTACTAGCAATAGTATAGTATGATAATGTAGTATGTTGCCATTAATTCCAAAGGGAGAGATTGATGACATGTAACTGATTGAATGTTTGAAGATGTTAAGTTGATGATCATGCAAGACATTAAATTAGTTAATGTATTATATTTTCATTCATGTCAAGTTGATATATACTGTATGGTCATGGAAATACTGCTAAAGACTTCAAAGAACCAATGAATCAAAGGCTATGCTATCAGTAATGCATACAAGTCAAGTATTCACTAAGTAACTGCATACACCAATGTAGTGCACACCGATGGATAGAGTAAAAGAAGCATAGTCAATGTGTTAGCCAATGAGCAATTTCTCAACATTACCGATGAGCAGAGTTACAGTGTTTCCAGATGAGAAAAGCAAAAAGTAACCTGACAGAGAGAGCTTTAGTGTTGCCTGAAGAAAAATACAAGGAAAGAGAACCCGATGACAACTAAATTCACACCGACAGAATAGTCAGTTACCACCGATAACTAACTGAAGTGTTGACCGAAAGAATAGAGAGTTCAGAAAATGACAAAATGCTTAGCTGTCAAGAAGCTAAAGATAGAATTAACAGACACTTATCATTGTTTTAAATATCCAGATAAAGTTGAAGATAAGTAATCAATTTAAAGCTGATTTTTCCAATTGGCAAGAAGATCTCTTTGAGATAAATTAGGATTTTTCTTTAAATCTATTGGCGAGAATTGAGGAATACACAAAGAATCAAGAAAGCCAAGAAAAGGTAAATCATGTCTATATAGAGACATACCCAATTCATTATGAATGTGTGTGTGGGGTAAACAAGAGAATAGAGGAAAGATGCTAAAGATAATCTGAAGGGGAAGAAAGTCTTCATTCAGTCTTGATCAATGAGGTGAGGAAAGAGCTAGATTCAACAGACACCAACGAATAGTGAGACAAGCATCACAAAGAATAATAGTGTGGAGAAAAGATATAAGTGATTATATTGATCAGAGAGGTAATGGACTTACAATAGATCTAAAAATCTACAATTAAATTGTATGTATGAACAAATAATTAGTGTTTTGAGTTTAATCATTGAAGCATCAAGTCTCTTAACCAAGCAAGACTTAAAATTCTTTTACAATTGAGATACATCCCAAGGAGTATCAAACAATTTGATTATAAAAGTAGCATTGGATATGCCTAATACCTATTGACAGGCCAAGTGAGTGTTTGATCAAGGATGGTAGCATTAGATGCTAGATACTATGTGACAAACTATTTTTAAATCCTCTAACAAGGTCACACCTAACAATGTGTTTGTAACTTTAAACAAGGTTGGCTCCTAACAAAGATCACTTTAGAAGAGTGAAAATTTGGGGTACCAGTACCAGTGGTTTTTCCGTTAACAGGGTTTCCATGTTAAAAATCGATGTGTTATGTATTATGTGTTAATGTTTTACTACTTTACTATTTTACATTTCACATATGCAATTTTGGAATGATTGGTATGTTAGTAATAACTGAGAGGGGGGGGGGGCTGAATCACTGGCCTCAAAAATTAATCCTCAAATCAACCCTTTTGAACTTATAACCATAAATTATGTCTCAACTTATCTTTTGTCCAACAAGATGAATGTCATGAAATAATTATATCAATTTACTACTTGTCAGATTACTCTGTTAAACCTTCTTCTGTTTGGTTACCGATAAGCAATCATCTATGTACCAATATACAGTAAATATGCAGAGTATACCGATAAATCCAAAATTAACTATGTAAGATACAAAAAAGTAAAGAAATGAATTATACACAAATAACACATGAATTTTTAATGTGGAATCCATGTTAAGGGAAAAACCACTGGGACCGGTACCCCAAATTTTCACTCTTCTAAAGTGAGCCCTATTAAGAGCCAACCCTATTAAAGGTTACAAACACACTGTTAGGTGTGACCTTGTTAGAGGATTTATAAATATTTTATCAACTAGTATCTAGCATCTAATGATACCATCCTTGATCAAACACTCACTTGGCCTGTCAATAGGTATTGGGCATATCCAATGCTACTTTTGTGATCAAAATTTTTTATACTCCTTGGGATGTATCTCAATTGAAAAAGAATTTTAAGTCCTTCTCGGTTAAGAGGCTTATATGCTTGAACATCATTAAAATGAAACACTAATGATCTATTCATACATACAACTCAATTGTAGATTTTAAGATCTATTGTAGGTCAATTACTTCACTGATCAATATAATCAAATATATACCTTTGCTCCACACTTGTTCTGCTCTGTGATGCTTGCCTCACTATTTTTTTGTGTCTATAGAATCTAGCTCTTCCTTTATCTTGTTGATCAGGACTGAAATGAAGACTTTCTTCTACTTTAGATTTCCTTTAGCATATTTCCTCTTCTTGTTCACCCCACACACACATTTTGTAATGAATTGAGTTTGTCTCTTATAGACATGATTTCTTGTTTTCTTGGCTTTCTTGATCTTGGCGTGTTCAACAATCTTAACCAATAGATTTAAAGAAAATCTCTAGTCTAATCTCATAGAGATCTTCTTGCCAATAAGACAAACAATATTTAAATCAATTACTTATCTTCAGCTTTATCTAGATGATTAAAACAACGATAAGTATCTATTAACTCTATATTTAGCTTCTTGATAGCTAAGTATTTTTGTCATTTTCTGAACTCTTTGTTCTATCAGTCCACATTTCAGTTAGTCATCAATGAAAACTAACTATTCTGTCAGTGTGACTTCAATTGTCATCAGGATCTCTGTCCTTTTATTTTTCGTCGGGCAACACTAAAATTTTGTCCATCGGGTTACTCTGTGTTTTGCTCATTAGGTAACACTGTAACTCTGCTTGTCATTAATGTTGTGTATTTACTCATCAACCAACACTATGAATTTGTTATTTTACTCTGACTGTTAGGTGCACTCTGTCGGTGTATGCAGTCACTTAGTGAATACTTGACTTATATGCATCATTGATAGCATAGCCTTTGATTCATTGGTTTCTTTGAAGTCTTTTGCAGTATGTCCATGATCATGTAGATTATATCAAGTTGACATCAATGACAATACAATATAATACATTAACTAATTTGATGTCTTGCATGATCATCAACTTAATATCTTCAAACATTCAATCAATTACATGCCATTAATATCTCCCTTTGGCATTGATGATAACATACTACATTATCATACTATACTATTGCTAATAAAATATGAAATATATAGTTTCATCAAACTTTCCTAATGTAACTATTACAAATGTTTGGTTTTTGGTAATCTCAAATAGCTTTGATTTGATTCTTGTAGCTTTCTATCTGTCTCCAATCCCTTCACTGGATGGATGTATAATATTTTCTTTCTTTGGTGTGATGTGTTCTCCTTCTGTGTTAAACTCTCTCCCTTTGACTATTCTCCTTTCTTTTGATGTTTTCTCTCCCTTTCTATTTTCTCTCCCTTTATCAGTATGATAATGAGGTATCTCTCTCCCTTTGACATTAATACCAAACATCTTATCTTTTCAAACAAGATTTTAACAGTTATGTCAAGTGGATCCTTTCTATCCATAATATATTCCTTGAATTTCCCAATTCATCAGTAATACCTTTGTTTCTCGAAGTAGATAAATACCTTATTGTGTATTGATTAATCTTTGAAGTCCATCTCTCTACTTGCATCAAAATGAATGATATTCTAATAGTATGTAGGCTAATGCAGCCTTCTAGTCAGCTTACTGACTAGTAGCAAGGTTCTGACCCATAGTCTCTCTCTCAAGTACTCAAATGCATCTTTGGGTAGTGGCTTGGTGAAGATATCAACCAATTGTTCCTTTGATTGCACATACTCAAGTATCACCTCTTTTGCCTGAACTTGTTCTCTCAAATAATGATACCTGATGCCAATATGCATTGTTTTAGCATGCATGACTATATTTTTGGAAATTTTATTGCACTGGTATTATCACAGTAGATAATTACTGGTTCTAAAATTTTCATATTCATACCTTCTAGTAAATGTTTGATCCATGCAATATTTGAGAATTTTTCAGTAGCAACAACATACTTTGTCACTGTAGTAGATTGTGAGATGCATCATTGTTTCTTGCTAATCCATGTGACAAGTCTGTCACCCATGAATAATGCTCCTCCAATTGTGCTCTTTTGGTCATCAAGATTTCCAGCCCAATCAGCATCGATAAATACCTTAAGTTCAAATTTGCCTTCTCTTCTATACCATAAGCCATATTCCTTGGTATTCTAAAAATATCTTAGAATTCTTTTCATAGCATTCATATGTGATTCTTTGGGATTAGAAGAAAATCTAGCACCTATTCCTACTACATGTGCAATATCTGGTCTAGTATGTACAACATACATGAGTTTTCCAATCATTGATCTGTACAAGGTCTGATTTACCTCTCATGACTTGTCCTCCTTTGTCAGTCTGCATCTAGTTGTCATTGGTGTTCCAACTAGTTTGGACTCTTCCATCTTGAATATTTTCAATACTTCTTTGATGTAATAGGATTGTTTAATGAAAATACCTTCATCTTATTGCATGATCTACAGACCAAGAAAGAACTTGATCTCTCCAAACATAGACATCTCAAAATCTTTTCTCATTTCATTTGAAAATGATTTGCATAGCATATAATTGCCTCCAAATATGATGTCATCAACAAATATCTCAACAATCAAAATGTTAGCATCAATATCTTCCTCCAAGTAAAGATTATTGTTTTCACCAGTTCTTACAAATCCAATACTTATAAGATAGGAATGAAGTCTTTCATACTAGGCTCGGGTTGCTTGTTTCAATCCATACAGGGCTTTATGAAGTCTAAATACCATGTCCCTCTTGTCTGGATCAACAAACCCTTTTGGTTTTTCAATGTATACCTCTTCTTCAAGTATTCCATTCAGTAATGCAGACTTGACATCCATTTGATATACCTTGAATTATTTATATGCTCTAGTCCTGTGGATGGTTCCTTCTGACATATCTTGCAAGTACAAGTATAGCTCTTTGTCTATGAGCTTGATCATCATTTTGTTCTCCATGAAGTTGTGAATCATCTTGAGAAATATTCTGATCGTCAGTATTTGCAGCCTGATGCTCGGGTGCAATGATCTATTGTTCGGGTGCAATGATCTATTGCTCGGGAGCTCTACATTGTTGGTAGGGTAGAGTGTTAGGTTCCTCATTGTAAGTAAACTTATTTTAGTCATCTGGTTCTTTAGTGATTTCCTTTTCATTCTTCTCTGCAAATTCATCCATCTTTACATTTGCACTTTCAACAACTTTTTAGAGGGTTTATTTAGACATTTATAGGCCTTTATCTTTGTAGAATACCCTAGAAAAATTTGTTCATCACTCTTGGAGTCAATTTTTCCATTTCTATCATCTTTTAGGATATAACACTGACTGCCAAAATTTTTGAAATAACTTACATTGGGTGTGTATCCATACCATAGCTCATAAGGTGTCTTTTTGGTGTCTTTCTTTAATTGTACTTTGTTCAATGTTTAAAAAATAGTACTGATAGCTTCCCTCTAGAAGATCTGGGCGATGTCTTTCTCTATCATCAGTGTCCTTTAACAATCAACTATGGATCTATTCCTTCCTTCATCAATTCTATTCTGCTGTGGTGTTCTCAATGCAGAGACCTATCTTTATTTTCCATGCTAATTACAAAAGTTAGTGAATTCATCTAAACTAAATTCCCCTCCTCTCTTTGATCTTAATCATTTTAACTCCTTACCAATTTTCTTCTCAACCATTGCTTTGTACCATTTAAACATCTTGAATTCTCTTGATTTATCTTTGAGAAACATGACTGTCATCATTCTAGAGTAATCATCAACAAAGAGAATAAAATATCTATCTCCATAATAACTCTTTGTCCTCATAGGTCCACATAAATAAGTGTGGAATAATTCTAGAAATGCATTGGATGTATGGGTTTTTCTTTTAAAGCTAGACGTTGTCATTTTACCTTTTTAACAATTTTTACACATGATGTTGTCGGGCTTGGTCATCGTCGGCTAGCCTCTGACATTTCTCTTTTTGATAATCTTTATCATGTTGTCAAAATTCACATGACACAATATGTTGTGACACAACATATGTCTTCATTTGTAGAAATCAAACAAGTGGAGTCAATATCATTCAGATAGAATAAGTTACCTTTTTTCTGCTCACCGATACCAATCAGATTTCTTAATTTATTGAAGATCTTTGCCTTCTTATTGTCAAATACTACTCTGTGACCTAAATTATTCAACTGAGAAACACTTAATAGAATATAATTCAATACATTTAACCAATAAGCATTTTCAAATTTTATCCGGTTATTCAACATTATTGTTCCTCTCCCTTTAATTGGACAAGGTGTGTCACTACCCATTCCTACTGATACACCTTTATAGTATTCAAAAGTCTCAAAAATTTTCTTATCACCAGTCATATGGTGAGTGTAACCACTATCTATGATCCAAACATCATTTTTTCTAACCTTAGACATGATATTTGTTTCTACATACCTTTCTTCATCATCATCTAAATCATCCTTTACAGCTACAAATACCATCTCGATGTCTTCATCAGATTCAGTGTTTGTATCATCATCTTTTCACTTTTCTAGGTAACTGGCCTTCTTTCCTTTGTCCTTATAGTCTCGGGTATCCCTTCTTTCTAATTCTCATTAGCTTCTATAATCACCTTTGTCAAACTTCTTTTCAAATGATCTGTCATTACTTCTGTCATCTTTTCTTCTGTTAGTACATCTTGCAGCAAAGTGTCCGATCTCTTTGAAATTAAAACAAACAAGTGGTAATTTACCTTTGTATTTACCTCTTCCTCTCTACATTCTTCTAGCCATAAGTGCTCCAATTTTATCAATGTCATCTTCTTCACTTTCACTATCACTATCTTTTCTCATAGTGTTTTTATGACTTGATTTACTTATTCTCATAGAAGAATTGAATGCAGACTCTATGTTTGGTAATACACTATTATCAAAGTTATTCATCTCAAATGAAATTAGTCTTCCAATCAAACTATCTAGAGTAACATTGATATTTTCTACTACTCTCATTTCTTGAATGGCAGATACTCTAATAGCATAAGTGATACAGACGTATCATGGGACTAGAACTTTTTGAAGATCTAGGATTGTACATGCATTTTAAATGCATTTGGTTGTTTTGAGACTTCATATTATTGAGGATCATTCTGGGTAGATGTAAGTATTTTGGTATAACAATGAGTGTTTTGATGTAGTAAAACCTTTGTATAATCTTGAAGTTGACAACTTTGTTGTCAACTCCATGATGCATTACTGGTTTAGTTCTATGGTTAAGAACTTACTCTAATCAGTCTCAAAGAATCGATAGAGGACTTAGGTAGTTATTAAAGTAGTTATAGATTTAGTTGGGTGGTTAACCGATTGCATTCGGTTATAAGTTTCTTGCAACTCAAGAAAGAAAGGACCTGATAGGAGGTAGGAGAATACAGGTGGAAGCGGTGAGAATCGATGAAAGAGGAAGGAGAATTATAAAATGAAAAAGATGAATGAAATAACATTGCATATTTACAAATGATTATCTATTTGACTGTTTGGTCTTTGTGAATTTTTCACTTACTTAAATGGAACTCATTATTTTTTAAGCTCTGCACATTCAGTATTACAACCAAATTCTACCTATTGACTCTATGTTTGAGCACGTCCTTTAACACAAAAAAGGTGGTGGAAGTCGATGATGGTGAAAGTTTGAGACCAGAAAATGTCATTAGATGTTGAATGTGGTTTTTGTAACAGAGGGAAGGTGGCCGATATATTATTGAAAAGGTGGTGGAGTTGCACTAGTGTAGAACTGTGAAGTATGGTTTCTATATTCGTTTTAGAAGAGGGACAAAGCATAACTATTTTCCGGGTTGTTTATATTGGTGGAAAGGTGGCATACCTATGCATGTGTGTGACTACATGATTCGAGTGGTGACATACTGAGTGGAGGTGGAAAACCAGTGGATATTAGTCGGAAGGAAATGGCTATGGGTGTTGATATATTGATTTCACCATGTTTGATGGGGAATAGTGAATGGATGATGACCATTGAATCCGTGTTTTGAGAGAAATGAAATTGTAAAACACAGAATTAGAGAGTCTTTGATTTTCTCCGCACCAAAGTTGTATCAGAGTAGGAAGATCTGGTGTGTGTTGGGTATGGCATTGCCCTTATCATAGATAGAAATTGTTGAGGCATATAAAGCCTGGAAAGTTTATGTAAGTAAATAAAAAGAATACAAAGAGAAAAGAAAAAGAGAAGAACAAGAGAGAAAGCAGTGAAGGGAAGATGAGGAAAAGAAATGGATGAAGGACGACCGAATGAAGATAATAGAAGACATGCAGAATGAGTTAGCACACATGCAGATGGAATTAGAAGAGGGGAAGAAGAGAACTCAAGTCATACAAGAATTGTATGAAGTCTGAGCAGCAGGTCAGGAAGATGATAGGATGGAGATCCTAGTTGTTGATTGTCCATTGGAAGAACAGAGGTTCTATTCAAAGAAAGAGAAATTGAGATAGTTGTTGATGTCAGAATTTAGAATCCAATTCATGACGAGCTTGAGGATGGTGCAATAATTCACCAAGGGACCATGTTATGTCCTCTGCGAGAAATGGAAGCTGCTATGCACTCCGATGAGGCAGCCCTGGGTAATGATCCGCAAAAGGTTACGGTTGATACAATCTCACCCAAAGATCATTTCGATGGCCACAACCCATTTGGGTTTCCTAACATGTTTGGTGTTGATGTGCATAATGCTTATATGGTGTTACTCAGTTTATATGGTGTGCACAGCTTGAAGATCTTGGTGGCCATCTTTATTTTTCCTGGAGTCCTCAATATAATACCACAGAATTGGAAAGCTCAAAAGAAGTGAATAAAATGGGACTTGAATTATTTGGGACCCTGAGAGTTTGATGTAGGCGCATCATGAGACTAGGAACTTTTTGAAGATCTGGGATTGTACATGCATTTTAAATGCATTTGGTTGGGTTGAGTCTTCATATTATTGAGGATCATTCCAGGTAGACGTAAGTATTTTAGTATAACAATGAGTGTTTTGATGTAATAAAAAATTTGTATTATCATGAATTTGACAAATTTGTTGTCAACTCCATTATGCATTACTGGTTTAGTTCTATGGTTAAGAACTTACTCTAATCGGTTTGTAAGAATTGATAGAGGACTTAGGTAGTTATCAAAGTAGTTATAGAGCTAGTTGGGTGGTTAACCAATTCCATTCGATTATAAGTTTCTTTCAACTCAAGAAAGAAAGGACCCGATAGGAGGTAAGAGAATATGGGTGGAAGAAATGAGAATCGATGAAGATGGAAGGAGAATTGTAATATGAAAAAGATGAATGAAAAAACATCCCATATTTACAAATGATTATCTATTTGACTGTTCCGTCTTTATGAATGTTTCACTTACTTAAATGGAACTCATTCTTGTTTAAGTTCTGCATGTTCAGTATTACAAATGAATTCTCCCTATTGACTCTATGTTTGAGCATGTCCTCTACCATAAAAAAGGTGGTGGAAGTCGATGATGAAGAAAGTTTGAGACCAGTAAAGGTCATTAGATGTTGAATGCAATTTTTGAAATAGAGTGAAGGTGGCTGCTATCTTACTGAAAAGGTGGTGGAGTTGCACTAGCGTAGAACCACGAAGTATGGTTTCTATATTCGTTTGAAGAGTGACCGAGCATAATTATTTGACAGGTCATTTATATTGGTGGAAAGCTGGCGGTTTTGTGCATGTGTGCGACTACATGATTCGAGTGGCGATAGACCGAGTGGAGGTGGAAAACCAGTGGATATTATTCAGAATGAAACAGCTATGGGTGTTGATATATTGATTTCAACATGTTTTATGGGGAATAGTGAATGGATGATGACCATCGAATACATGTTTTCAGAGAAATAAAATTACAAAATGCAGAATTAAAGAGTCTTCGATTTTCTCTGCACCAAAGTGGTATCAGAGCAGGAAGATTTGGTGCGTGTTGGGTATGGTGTTGCCCTTATCAGAGATAGAAATTATTGAGGTATATAAAGCCTAGAAATTTTATGTAAGTAAACAAAAAGAAGACAAAGAGAAAAGAAAAAGAGAAGAAGAAGAGAGAAAGTAGTGAAGGGAAGGTGAGGAGAAGAAACGGATGGAGGAAGACCGAATGAAGATAATAAAAGACATGTGGAATGAGTTAGCACACATGCAGATGGAATTAAAAGAGGGGAAGAAGAGAACTCAAGCCATACGAGAATTGGATGAAGCCTGAGTAGCAGGTGAGGAAGACAATAGGACAGAGATCCTAGTTGTCGATTGTCCATTGGAAGGACAAGAAAAGTGGACTAATGCTAGTGAAGAGAAACCGGTTATGGATGAACCCTGTGATAAAGAGATTCTTTTCAAAGACAAATAAATTGAGATATTTGTTTATGTGGGCATTGAGAATCCAATTCATGAAGAGCTTGAGGAATGTGCGATAATTCTTCAAGGGACCATGTTATGTCCTCTACGATAAATGGAAGTTTCTATGCACTTTAATGAGGTAGTCATGGATAATGATCCACAGAAGGTTACAGTTGATACAATCTCACCCAAAGATCATTTCAATGGCCACAACCCATTTGGGTTTCCTAATATGTTTGGTGTTGATGTGCATAACGCCTATATGGTGTTACTCAATTTATATGGTGTGCACAGCCTGAAGATCTTGGCGGCCATCTTTATTTTTGCTAGATTCCTCGACATAATACCACGGATTTGGAAAGCTCGAAAGAAGTGAATTCAATGGGACCCTAGGAGGTTGATGCAACTGCATGATAGGACTAGGAACTTTTCAAAGATCTAGGATTGTACATGCATTTTAAATGCATTTGGTTGGGTTGAGTCTTCATATTGTTGAGGATCATTCTGGGTAGACGTAAGTATTTTGGTATAACAATGAGTGTTTTGATGTAATAAAATGTTTGTATTATCGTGAAGTTGACAACTTCATTGTCAACTCCACAATGCATTACTGGTTTAGTTCTATGGTTAATAACTTACTCTAATCGGTCAGGAAGAAATGATAGAGGACTTAGGTAGTTATCAAAGTAGTTATAGAGTTAGTTAGGTGGTTAACCGATTGCATTCGATTATAAGTTTCTTGCAACTCAAGAAAGAAAGGACCCGATAGGAGGTAAGACAATACAAATGGAAGCAGTGAGAATCGATGAAGGAGGAAGGAGAATCGTAATATGAAAAAGATGAATGAAATAGCATCCCATATTTACAAATGATTATCTATGTGACTATTCAGTCTTTGTGAATGTTTCACTTACTTAAATGGAACTCATTCTTGTTTAAGTTCTGCATGTTCAGTATTACAACTAAATTCTCCCTATTGACTATGTTCGAGCACATCCTCTAACATGAAAAAGGTGGTGGAAGTTGATGATGGTGAAAGTTTGAGACCAAAAAAGGTTATTAGATGTTGAATGCGACTTTTTTGAAACATAGCAAAGGTGGCTGATATCTTACTGAAAAGGTGGTGGAGTTGCACCAGCATAGAACCATGAAGTATGGTCTCTATAATCATTTTAGAAGAGGGACCGAGCATAATTATTTGTCAGGTCATTTATATTGGTGGAAAGGTGGCAGACTTGTGCATGTGTGTGACTACATGATTTGAGTGCTGACAGACCGAGTGGAGGTGGAAAACCAGCGGATATTAGTTGGAATGAAATGACTATGGGTGTCGATATATTAATTTTGACGTGTTTGATGGGGAATAGTGAATGGATGATGACCATAAAATTCATGTTTTCAGAGATATGAAATTGTAAAATGTAGAATTAGAGAGTCTTCAATTTTCTCCACACCAATAAGTAGGTAGTAAGGTTCATAGAATTTTACTTACCATTGTATCTTCTTCTAGTACACCTCCAAATGCTCGGATAGAATTGACTACCTCTTTTATTCTTTTGCTATTTTGAGTGATGTTTTCAGCTTCTTTCATTTTGAGATCATCAAACTTTCCTCTAAGGCTTTCTGCCTTGGCTCTCAAAACATTTTTGTCACCACCATGTACAACCTTCAATTTTTCCCACATCTGCTTTTGAGTTTTGCAGGTTTTGACATCTTCAAATTTAGCATCAGAGAGCGAGGAAGCACGTTATATCATCATGTCATTGTTTTCATGCTTCTCTCTCATTTGTTCAACTATTAACGCTCCTTTGGGAAACACATATTCAGTTTCTAAGTATTGAGTAACATCATTAGCAATACCTGATAAGTGGAGTCTTATTCTACTCTGCCATGAAGCAAAACTATCATTGTTCATTTTGGGCACATCTCATCTATTAATCTTATGATCTTTAGCTTAGGTATTGAAACCTTCCTTCTAAGCACACAATCTATGATACCAATTGTTAGTAATAACTGAGAGGGGGAGAGAATCAATGGCCTAAAAAATTAATCCTTAAATCAACCCTTTTGAACTTATAACCAAAAATTATGTCTCAAGTTATCTTCTATCCTACAAGATGAATGCCATGAAATAATTATATCAATTTTCTACTTGTCAGATTGCTCTATTAAACCTTCTTTTGTTTGGTAACTAATAAGCAGTCATCTATTTACCAAAATACAGTAAATATGCAGAGTATACTGATAAATCCAAAATTAACTATGTAAGATACAAAACAGTAAAGAAATGAATCATACACACATAACACATGGAATTTTAACGTAGAAACCCTGTTAAGGGAAAAACTACTAGGATCGGTACCCCTAATTTTCACTCTTCTGAAGTGAGCCCTATTAAGAGCCAACCCTGTTAAAGGTTACAAACACACTCTTAGGTGTGACCTTGTTAGAGGATTTACAAATAGTTTGTCAACTAGTATCTAGCATCTAATGCTATCATCCTTTATCAAACACTCACTTGTCCTGTCAATAGGTATCAGACATATCCAATGCTACTTTTGTGATCAAACTTTTTGATACTCCTTGGGATGTATCTCAATTGCAGATTTTTAGATCTATTGTAGGTCCATTACTTCACTAGTCAATATAATCAAATATATACCTTTGCTCCACACTTATTCTGCTATGTGATGCTTGTCCTCACTATTCGTTGGTGTCTATATAATCTAGCTCTTCCTTTAGCTTGTTGATAAGTACTGAAATGAAGACTTTCTTCTCCTTTAGATTTCCTTTAGTATCTTTTGTCTTATTGTTCACCCCACACACACAATTCATAATGAATTGAGTTTGTCTCTTATAGACATGATTTCCTCTTTTCTTGGCTTTCTTTATCTTGGCATGTTCAACAATATTTGCCAACATATTTAAAGAAAATCTCCAATCTGATCTTGTAGAGATCTTCTTTCCAAATGGACAAAGAAGATTTAAATCAATTACTTATCTCCAGCTTTATCTGGATGATTAAAACAATGATAAGTATCTATTAACTCTATATTTAGCTTCTTGACAGCTAAGTATTTTTGTCATTTTCTGAACTCTTTTTTCTTTTGGTCAACACTTTAGTTAGTCATTAGTTACAACTAACTTTTCTATCGATGTGACTTCAGTTGTCATCGGGATCTTCATCCTTGTATTTTCTGTTGGGCAACACTGAAATTTTGTCCATCGGGTTACTCTGTGTTTTGCTTGTCAAGAAACACAGTAACTTTGCTCATCGGTAATACTGTGCATTTCTTTGTTGGCCAACAGTGTGACTTTGTTCTTTTACTCTGACTGTTAGGTGCACTACATTAGTGTATGCAGTCACTTAGTGAATACTTGACTTATATGCATCACTGATAGCATAGCATTTCATTCATTGGTTTCTTTGAAGTCTTTTGCAGCATCTCCATGACCATACAGATTATATCAAGTTGACATCAATGAAAATACAATACATTAACTAATTTAATGTCATGCATGATCATGAACTTAATATCTTCAAACATTCAATGAGTTACATGTCATCACGGAATACTCTGCATATTTACAGTGTTTCAGTAAATAGTTAACTTCTTATCGGTAATCATATAGAAGAGATATTTACAAAGCAATCCGACAAGTAGAAAATTGATTAAAGTATTTCAAGGAATACATCTTGTAGGACAGAAGATAACTAGAGACATAATTTGTGGTTATCAGTTTTAAGGGTTGATTTAAGGATTAATTTTTGAGGCCACTGATTCAGCCCCCCCCCCTCTCTATTATTACTAACACTATATAGGTCATTGATTGATCTAAGAAAAGTTCCTCCTTCACATTACTATATGTGCTTCTTCTCCAATATCTCCTTCTCCAACTCAAATTATCCAAATACAATCTCTCCAACACAAATTATCCAACTCCAATCTCTCCAACTTAAATTCTCCAACTCCAATCTCTCCAACTCAAATTCTGCAACTCTGTATTCATCTCACAGATAATCTTTTGTATGAATGCTTACTATTTTTGCCTCTTAATCAACACCACTGGATTTGTCACTTAATCATCACCATTGACTTTAAACTTGTATTTAGGTCACTTATCACTTTAGGTTTATCTTCTTGTAGAATGTTCTAAATATTCATTATCCTTAGGAAAAATTATCCATCCAATCACACCAATAGAATCTTTTCATTTCGAATAACATCTGGAATAAACTTCACCTCTATATCTATATCGATGTGTCGTTAGCGATCAAAGAAATAGCATTGCAAATATTATTCTAGAATAATGATAAATCATTCTAATTAGAGTAAGGCTTTACCATTTTAAGATTTAGTTTATTCGGGAATTTATGCAATAACAATATACAACATCTTGCAAAACCACTCCTCATAATACTTCGATCTCAACATACATTTACCATATTTCCATCACGTGCGATTGTGCACCTTAGTCGGTTAGGTGTTCCATTAGATTCTTCATTACCCATTGTGGTCAATAGTAGGAGTAGAATATTTAGTATTTTTGACCATCAATGACAACATTTGATCATACATCTATCAATGTTTATTATCTTTCCAAGTTAGGTGATCAATTCCAGAAAATTAACTAAACTATATGATATGATTACAAAAGATGAAGAGCTCACTGATCCAAACTTAGTGACTAGAGGCTCACTACCAATATAAAAATGAATATAGATAGGAAGACTCAATTCCTTATAATACATACATGAGCTCATTGCTCTGAAATTGCACACAAAGGCACACTACCAAAGTAGAAAGATACAATAACAACCTCTAGTACCCAAGGTTAAGAATCTTAAAATAATTACAATTATTTAAATTAGATAAAGATAGTTTCTCCTTATATTGCATCTAATCTAAAAAAAATTGTCCGCTCTAGCAACAAACTATTACTTATGTTCCTTCTCTACCACAGCCATTGAACATTTCTCTCCTGATTTTTGAACTATTTTGCACACTTCACTTGCTTCAAACCTTACACTTACATTTAGTGAAACCACCAATAATCCTTAAATACATGATATATCATTAGAGATTAACAAGGTTGGCCAAGCCAAAAGATATTATAAATAATTTTTATGCTCGCCAAAGCGATGGAAAAATCAAAATAAGTCATATGTCAATAAAATTTGAACCAAAAACCCAAATGGATAAGGGATAAACATTAAACACATACGTCCCATATAGTATGTGTTGGAAAGAGACACTACATAGAAGGAAAATTTTGAGTGAAGTTTTTAATTTATGGAAACAAAATGATGTTTAGACATGGTATACACATGCGTGACAGATTTGGAGCCCATACCAGAAGTTTTTTGAAGATCCAACTCAGTCTAGACTGAATAACAAAGTACACTAGATAATAAATAGAAAGGTCTTTTGGGATCTACAAAGGAAATTTTGAGCAATGCACATTTAGCAGAATTATAAAGTAGGTTTAAAGATACTTCTCATGTAATTTTAAGGCATGATTATAATATTTTTCAAAGTTATAAAGATCTGAGAAGGAATTTTTTAATAGTTTATATTATCTCAGACTATCATGATGATAAATCCTTGCGCGCACATTGGAAATTGTAATTGGTGCTAGCTTTGATAACTCAAGTGTTTAGCTGACATAATTAGCTACCTATTTTGATTTTTGTTGGAGATAAATACAATGAATTAAGGATAAATGTGACTTGGTAAAAATATTTATTTTTACCATGAGCATTTTAGCACATGCCATCTTGTTTGATCAAATCCTATAGTGAAAACCTATCTAAAACATTTATTAGGGTTTTTTAGGAGTGACGAATAATTATTGAGATTTTTTTGATGGTTAAACAATATAGAGAGAAATTTGTTGATAGGAATTGAAGCAATTTTTAGAAGACTTGATATTCTAGTAGTGAAGAAAAAACTAACAAGGTAGTTAGGTTTGGGTTGCGGATAAGGTTGATATTTGAGCTTAAATAGAACTATAATCACACATTACCATATGTTCATTCGGTAGTTCAATAACCAAACATCAATGTAGTGATCATTTTGTAAGATAGTGAATTTTCCTTAGGATTGTAGCTCAAGGTATTCTACTTTGAGCAATGACCTCTAGGCAGTCTTCCTGATTGCATCTAAAATCCTTATATCTATTTGGAAGACTCTATTTCTACTGAATATAGTCTTTGCCGGTGTCATCCCCACCATAGTTTTTCCCCTAACAAATTTTTATACAATTAAAATGCTTGTGTTTTAATGTGTTGTGTGGTTTTGATAGATTAATACTTTATGTTTATGCATACTTATAATTAAAGGTTAAATATTGGTATGTGTTTCAAGTCTTTATAAGTTCAAAAAAAATTCAAAAGAAAGTTCAGAATCTTATTGCTAATATTGTGAAATTATAGAACACTAATTCACCCCCGCTCTGAGTGTTCCTTCATATTAACAATTGGAATCACATCTTTGGTCTCTGGAAGGAAGCCTAACATCTTTAGGTGATCTTTGAAGGAATAATGGAATCTAATATGCAAAATCATCTCATGATGGCATTTGATGATTTGGATCAAACTAAAAGAGAACTGAGAGAGACTGAAGAATTCATTACAAGGCTCAAAGATCAACTAAACAAAGACAAGAAGAGGATATAAGAACTTTATGAGATACTACAAAAAAAGGAATAAAAAATTTCAGATGATTAACAACTAATCCATGAGATAAAGGAGAAAACTACACAATGTGAGAAGCTCAGACAAGAAAACGCTAACTTTAAGCATGAGATGGAATCAATAGTTATGAAGATAACCAGAGATATTGAATATAGAAGGTAAAATGAAGAAAAATTATAAAAATCCTTGAAAGAGAGATCTAAGGAATGCAAAAGACTTGTTGCAAATCTATAGGATGGAAAGACCATTGAAGAATAATTGAGAAGTGAAATTCTGATTAAAAACAACTATAAATAAATATTTATGGTAAAATCAGCCAAGCTAGAGTAATTTCTTGAAAGACAAAGAGATCCAATTGATAGAACAAGTCTTGGATATTAAGAAGGAGAAAGTTGAAAATATGAATCAAAGAAACCTAGATCTGACAAAAAGATGAACAAAAGGAAAACTATAAGACAACCTAATGCTCATAGAATTGGTGGTAAAATTTGTATCTGCCATAAGTTTGGACATAAAGCCTTGTATTGTAGAAATAGGATGAATAAAATCAATACATCTTTTACTGGTTAATGTTACAAATTTAATAAACAAGGTCATAAGACAAGTGAGTAGACATATGCCATAGGGAGCTTCTCTTTGGAACCTAGGTGAGATACAGTGCTACACATGTAATGGTTTTGGGCATGTTGCTAAGAAGTGTGCAACAAATAAAAGATAAATGATAAACATACATTATCAAAGGAATATTTTTTTCTATAGGTGCAATAAGTTTGGACATTATGCAAAGGATTATTTAACAATGATTATATATACAATAGAATTTTAATGAGTAGAGATATAAAATGAAAATCAAATGGAAGGGAAAATCTAACAAAGGAAAGGGTAAAGTATTAGTTGAGGAGGTGCACAAGAAAAAGAAGGATATTTGGATCAAGAAGAGTCAAAGTGAGCAATCTGAAAGGTCCCTAGTAGGATCTATGATTACCAATTCCACTAAGAATTGAAAATAAGCCTTTTCCATAGGGGGAAAAATTTGCTAAATTGATAGAAACCCACTATAGAAGTTAGTGCTTGATCTCTTCAAGAATGTTAATGTTAGAGAGGGATAGGGAAGAGATATTTAATACTTTATCAAAGGACTTCAAAATATTTATAGGATGTCCAACATTAATCCAAAGCTTCAGTCAGTAAACCAGTGTTCAAAGGTTAAATTAAGGAATAATGCATTTATTACACCATTTGATTAGAAAGAAAACATAAAAGGGGAAATCAATATTCATTTTTCACAAATTATTCATAGGAGGAAGTGAGGAGGCCACTCATAGAGATACCAAGGTGAATAGAATGATTTGTGTATCAGTTGAAAGGAAACCCTAATTCTACAAAAAGAAGGTACACTACTTGCCAAAATATTTGTCAATCAAGTAAGTTGAACTCTTGAAAGGATAGGCACACCAAATATTGTTGATATTAAAGAAATACAACACACTAAATTGAATAAAACATCCAGATAAATATGTATAAATTGACCCTAATGACGCTTTATCCGATGTACCCTATGGAGCTCTACATGCTAAAGATGTAAGGACATATGTGCATTACAATTTAGAAGACTTAGGAAAAAATCCAATCAGGGAATTGTACCTTAACAAGTTGATAAGAGAAGATTGAGGAGTTAAACAAAAATTATATGCCCTAGAAGAGAGGATTTTTATGCATTTCACATTATTTATAGTTATGGTTGTAGAGGAATGGATAAGATATATATTGAATAGAATTCATGGTGAATTCACGAGGCTAACCCAGCCCATGCAGATTACAAAAGTATTAATAAGAATGTAATTGGTTTGTGGTCCAGAGGAGGGATTCCTACTCTGAAAAGTGCCAAAAATGACAATTTGTGACGCAAACGGTGAATTATAAGATAATAGAGGGATGAATATCAAAAACATAAGAGATGATGATGTGAGGTTTTCTTCCATGGTCATTGAATACAAGATATATCACTCTAGCAGAGGAAACTCAGTCTCAAGAACAACCATCATCATAGCAGATCTTATGATGAGAGAAAGAAACTATTATGGTCTCTATGAATTGTTGAGGGGAAACTTGATGCAGAACCTAACCAAGATAGAAAAGGACAAGAAGAATATATCATGTTTCAAGCTCTTATATTCTATATATTCTTCTACTTCTTCAAAGAGTTTCCAAGGGTAAGTCCTACTAATTGGTTCAGAAAACATCTGGCAGCCTTTCAAATCATAGAAATCATTAGTAATATAAATGATGAATGGAAACCAAATCTCTTTTGTGATATTTGATTAATTTGTAGAATAAAATGAATTAGAGGGGAAATAATTCCCAAATCTCTTATTGACAAATGCAAGAAGTATATATGCTTTATTGTAAACACTAATGAATGTTTAATGTAAGTAGTTGAACCCAAAACCTCATGGTTGATGCCAATGAGTTATGAGGTGGATAAAAAAATTATGGAATTTCATGCTAAGGATTTACTGAGTAAACCCAAGGATTGAAATGAACCAATATTTGGAACCTACAATTAGAAAGGACTTAAGGTGCATAGGGAGTTGAGAGAGCCATAGGTTGCAAGAAAGATAAAGAAGAAAGTTGTTATAGTAAAATATTTTCTTAAAATTTCATGTTCACCAGGTTATCGAGGGTAATTTACCCATTGAAGTGGGATAATTGAGTGTTGCACTAGTTCAATGAACAAGAAGGTAGAAAAGAAGTGCAGCACTATCCAAACCACAAATACCCACTCCAAAAAGAGAGATAAAGAGGAAGAAACCAGAGAAGAAAAGTGATGCAAAGAAGAAAGATGACAGTAAGAGTTAGTAGGAATAGGAGAAGAAAAGGGGAAAAGAGGAGAATATTATTGAGGATGATGATGAAAGGATAGACTCAGTTGAAGCTTTAAATCAGCCCCATAAACATAAGTTGAATGAAGCACCCAAGCCTACAAAGACAAAACCTTTCAATGCAACTCAACAAGTAAGAAAAGAAACCAAGTTTGAATATGATAAAATAGGCATGATTTTAAATAGAATGGTAAAGATTATTATTTCTAATGGTGATCTAATACTAGTAAATAAAATCTTTGATAACCTAGAAGGTAAAGGGAAGAGAATAATTGAAGAGGCTATAATGTTAAATATATGTACAAATTCAAGAAATCTTTGATTGAAATTGCATCAAAACTTCCAAAGTCATTATATGATATCCTAGATGCAAGGATGAATGAAACCAACAAGAAGGATAGATAACTAAGGAAACAATCTGTAATTAAACTCTATCCAAAATTTCTTTTGAAGATATGGAGGACTTAATGAAGAAGGCAAAGCCATCTTTTAAAGGAAAAATAAGAACAAATAGGTTGATGACTAACTAAGTAGAAAATGTAATCAAAGAGAACAAAAAAATAATGAATAAAATATTAAAGGTAGATAATCCAACAATGGTCAGTGGATTTCAACAATCTAGCACATCTTATCAAACCGAGTCACCAAGAATGCAACTATAAGATGATATTAGTGTGTGAGATGTTAGCGATTTGTAATAAATTATAAGTATAGAGGGAGTACCAGAGATGGTGATAGGAAAAATAAATGTGATAGATCAAGTCCTTTATGAAGTTATATTACTCAAATAGCTCATTGTAGAAACCAAAGGGAAAGGTATAATGATAGATATAGAAATTGAAAGGGAATCAATAAAAATTGTGAATGCATCATAAGTAGAAAAAACTGTGATAGATATGGCAAGGGCTAAAATAGGATAGGTGAATCCTCTAAACCTTATGGTTCCATGATAGGCTGAGGACTCCAAGGTTGTATAGGTGAACAAAAAAAACAAGAAGGATAGGTTGAACAAAAGAAGATAAAGAGACAATGTCCAAGAAGTGCAAGAACTCATGTCTAAAGAGACACCTAAGGTAGATTCTGACTTGGAAAAATGACCAATAGATTTATCTTCCCTATCTCCTATTCAGAAGATTAAACTAGCCCAAGTGGCACAATATCAAGCAAGGAAGGATATTATCAAGGATCATACTCAAGTCAAAAAACTCATGGAGGAGGCATTAAAAGTACTAGAAAAGTTGATTCAAAATTATTTCAAAGATGAAACATTAGCTCCATCAGATCAAGTTAGAAGTTTTCTTAGTGTGATCAAAACTCAATTCAAATTAGTTGAACCTATTGCAGAAGAAAATAAAAGAAAGAGGTCAATGATACAATTTTTGAACATTGAAAAAAATGCACATGATACATCACTATTGGATGACCACATTAAGGAAACAAAAATCAAACTGAAAGAAGGCATAAATGTTTATAAGTCTTGTCTATCAACAAAGAAGTTTGCAACAAGACTAGAGAAGAAGATTCAATAAAATGAACAAAATATGGAATAGATAAAAATATCATTTGATTATCTCAATGCTTCTATATCATAGTTTGAAATTCAAGTAATCAATGTACTTTAAAAGATGCAAAACATGGAGAAGGAGAAGGTGAAGGTGAAATCAAAAGCTAGTGAATTGTGGAGTTTGATAGATCCCAAACACAAAACACCCTATATTGTAGTCAAAGAAGAATAAGAAATTTTAGGATCATCAAACCCTATGAACTTACAAGTGCTATGTAATGACATGGTCTATTTCTACTGAGAGTTAGCTTAACTCTGCACCAAGGTCTCTCTCTTAGACCTTCTAGGGTATTTTATACCACAACTTGAGGTAGGTCGCTAAGATCTTCACCCGTCACTCAAGACCTGATCCCCATCAACAAGTTATTCCTCCATGCTTACTGAACCTATGATGGTAGATTAATGCTATTGGATAAACCAAATCATTCAACCAATACTCTCACACCTTTCTTCACTTTTCTTCCCTAACCGGACTATGACCAAGCTTGCATAGGGTAAGAACTTCACCTTCATGTTCAAGATGTCCCCTACTAAAACATAAAACTATATACAAGGGCTCCTCATGAATCCTATCCAGGCACATGGTTCTCACCATGGATTCAAGAACCTTGAGGAGCCATGCAATATTACAACCCAAAATGGGTCAATAACTCACAGCTTGTAATACATAATAAAACTAATCTACTTGCAGTTGAAACAAATAATGAAACTCAAAGATAGAAAAAAAAAATACACACTCTACAACTTTTTTTACTTCTTTAATATCTTACAATACATATATTTGCCTCCTCTTTTAGAAACAAAATGCAAGTAGGTATATATCCAACATTTTCCAAAATCTTTCACCAACATAATGAATGCAGGTATGGGCGATCATTAAGAAACGTCCCATCACTTCAAACATGTGTCACTATCCATTAAAGACAAGGAAACATGTATTGAGCCATTAAAATTAACTAGGATTGTCATAAAAGACAAAGCCATGATTTCTAGGTCGTTAATTGACCTTATCAACTGCCAGAATCAAATTTACCAAGCATCAGTACTGAGCGTCAGAATAAACTGAGTGTCAACACCCTTTAGAAACCCTAAACAACATCACCGAGAAACAAGTGTAGCCTGAGAAACATCACTAAGTGACATCGCTGAGCATCCTGAACAACATTCCCAAGTAACATAGTGCAACTCGAGCAGTACTCCTAAGTAGCAACATTGAGGACCAGAGCTTCCCGAGCACCAGTGTAAACCAAGCACTATAACTTAGTGGCACTTCATAATCTTTGGTTTCTAGAGCCTTTATTATATTTTGAGAGGTTTACAGACTACCTCAACACACACTAAACTGAAAAACAAAATACTAAGAACCTATGGTGTGTGTTCACCAAATTGACCTCGGTCATTACAAAAGTGGTAGGATGAAATACCTTACAAACAACTTACAAACCCAAAATGTTTTCTAACCTAGGTGATCCTGCACCATACTCGCCGAATGAGAGAAATTCATTTCCAGGTGATTGGATTAAGTTAGGATCGATACCTAACTTCTTGATATTGGTCTCTTGTACCCATGTAGCCTCTGAATCATCTTGTCCTTTTAATTTGACTAGATGTTCCATGTAGGTCTACTTTCTAGTCTACTTGGCAACTCTTGAATTCAGAATCTTCTCTACCTTTAGTTTTGGTGCAACTGAAAGTTTTAATGCCTTGAGGGCTTCTCTATTTTCTGATAGATCATGAAATCCTTTTGGAATTGGTCCTTTATAGGACACCAGATCTCCCACATTGAAAACTAGAGATAATCCTATCTCTGCAGGAAGATCAATTTTATAAGAATTAGACCCATGCCTTGCCAAAATTGTATGCTGCTAAAAACTCTTCATTTATTGGATACAGATCCTTGAAGCTTTCTATGCCAATACTTCTTAACTAAACTTCTTGTACCATGAGAAAAATTCTACTCAATGCATCTGATACCTTATTCTTTACTCCCTTCTTGTTTTTTATGGTGAAGGTGTAGGCTTGTATGTACTCCACCCATTTCATATGCTTATGGCTATGTTTATCCTGTGAATTCAGAAAAATTAAAGCCTGGTTGTCGGTAAAGACTAAAAATTCTTTGGGAAGGAGATAGTGTCTCCATTTCCTTAGTGCTTGCACTAATTCATACAATTCCAAATCATATGAGGAATAATTCCTCTTTGCATCTTTGAGTTTCTCACTGTGAAAAGATAATGGCTTTCCTTCTTGACTCAAAACTGCACCGAGAACAAAATTATTGGCATCACATTCCACTGTAAACAATTTTCAAATGAATTCCTTCAAAACCTCATTCATGAATCTCATAAATGTTCTTGGGTCATTTGACAATGCAAAAGGCATAATAAGCCATTCATAACTTGTCCTTCGGTAGTCTTAAAAGAAGTCTTCCACTCATCTCCACCTTTGATTCTTATCTAATGATATCCACTCTTAAGATCTATTTTGGAGTAATATCTAGCTCCACCAAGACATTCCATCAAATCTTCTATACTCAGTATTGGAAACCTATACCAAATAGTGATCCTATTTATTTCCTTGCAATTGGTACACAACCTCCAAGTACCATATTTCTTTGGGGCTAAGACTGTGGGAACAACACATGGACTTATTCTTTTTCTATTTTACCCTTGGTAAATTAGTGCTTGGATTTGGTTAGCAATTTCAGCATTTTGTTGTGGGGTCATTTTATAAGAAGCTTTATTTGCAAGTGAGGGTCCTAGGTTAAAGTCAATCTGATGACTAATAGATCTCTCAGGTGGTAGGGTATCCAGTTGACCATCGCTTACTATGGCCTGGTATTAAGTCAACAACCTTTGGATTTCTAGAGGTAACTCTTCCTTCTTATTTCCCCCTTCATTCTTAAGTTTCAAAACCAAAGAAAATCCCACTCCATCTTCTTCTTCCAATGTCTTCAAGAATTCCTTCTCATCGACCATTAGTAGGTTAGGACCCTCTTTCTTTACTTCACCCTCTTCCAAGATTGACTGTATCTTGAAAGTCACTCCATCTTTTTTAAAGGAATAGGATTTCTTAACTCCATCATTCACTACAACTCTGTCAAACTGCCAAGGTCTACCCAATAATAGATGACAAGCATCCATGGGTAGGATATCACATAAATCATGGTCCTTATATCTCCCTATGGAAAATCCTACTCAATCTTGTTCATTAACTAATACATGTTGATCTTTATTCAACCAAGTAACTCTATAAGGATTAGTATGAGGAATCATTTTTAACTTTAACTTTTCAATAGCTTCTAAAGAAACAATATTATCAGTAGAACCTGAATCTATGATAAATTTACAGACCTTAGTGATTACCTTATATTTGACTTGAAAAAAAGATCTTCTTTGGGTTGGTTCTTCTTTCCTTAGTTCGTTGTGGTGCAGGGAACCTCCTAAAGTTCTTACTTTTCTTTCTTTATAATTTTTAATAAGGTGCATCATTGAGATCACCCTTGTGTGTGTGGGGTTATGTGGGTCTATGATGTAAGGTGAAGGACCTAAGGTGAGTTATAACCTAGGTTCCTGAAACAATAGTTAGACCATGTTATTTTTGGTGATTTTAATGTTTCGTTAGAAGTTGTGTTTTATGTCCTTAGATAGGTTCTTGTCATGTTTTGAACCTCACCAACATAATTGCGGTTTGGTAAGGTTAGCATTTTCCCAAAATAGCAAATTTCCCATATGTTGCCAAAAAGTTGTCTTTTTGCAAAATGTTGCATGATCAACTTTTGCAAAATGTTTCTCAAAGAATAAAAATTTAATTGTAACTGACCTCACCCACTTCTTGAAGCATATGTAATGCCTAGATGAAGCTATTAGGTGATTTGATGCCTTCCATGAAAAATAAAACTTACTGTGTACGAAGCTTGATGTTCAAAGGAGGAAATAGAAGAGTGTTTTGAGTCATTTTGATAGTGTATAGCCTGGTACAGATTCATCTTGTGGATCCGGTTGCATAAATATGTGATATTTTGAGTTTCTTGAGCATTCCAGTTGGTTTGAGTTGTATTTGTGAAGTTTATTAAAAGTTATTGAATTTACTTGCTCACTGTCTAAGACACCAAAGTTTACTAGGCTAGTACAAAGATGTGATCCTAACTTGAGATTTATCTAGTGGATCTACTCATCCATTTGGAAAATATAATTTAAGATCATGTTCGTTAAGAATCCTAAAGCTTAGACACTCAAAATTAGTCCTAAGATTTATGAGACCAAGCCCTAGGCTAATTATCTCTATGTAATTAGCCTGGCTTTCTAGTACAATGACATGCATGCGTAATATGTATTTGGAAGGATCAAAATAAGAGTGGTTATAGACTATTTTTGGGTATGGGAATCCATCTAAGTCCTTGAATTTATTCCATGAATCCATCTTTGTCCACTTGCTTAACAAACCAAGCCTAACCTAGCAAATTAGGCTGGTGTATTTTGTGAGAGTTCAAGCATGCAAGAGTGGAGTAAAGTGTTAAGGACTTGAGGGGTTTACAAAATATATAAAGGGTGTATAGAAACCCAATCAGATCTATTAGATCCTTCTATAGTTGAAAGTTAAGTCCCAAAAACCCTTTGGTTAGGGTTACAAGGAATCCTAGGCCATTTTGGATTTGACTATCTTTGGGTTTACAAGACCAAATCCATTGGTGGATTCTTGACCTTTGGGGTCTATTTGAAGTCTTCAATCACTTAGGATATGAGTTCTCAGTTTATGGTGAAGGTTTATACTATTTTTCTTGGTTTAGGGAAGGTCTCCCTAAAGGAGAAATTACCGAGTTCTAGAACTTGGTTTGGATAATCAAGACAGGATATGGGAAGCATATTGATCCCTTTGGAAAGTCAAAAGACACCCTTGGAAGACATTGGTGGAGTTGTGGTGTCAAAGAAAGGAGTCTAAAGAGTTGACAAGGAGTTAGATCTCACCTAGGTCTTCTTGTAGTGCACTCTGCAATCAGGTGGTATCAGAGCCTGCTAAGATGTTGGAAGAAGAGAAGAATGGGTGAAAGAATAGAAAGTTCTAAAGAAGAGGAAGTCCCCACTAGAATAAAAAATTTGGATTTGGATAAAATTGTCAGAGAACAAGTAGCCAAGAAGAAGAAACATACCAGTAGTGAAAGGAAAACTAATTCAAGCTCTTGAGAGAGTTGGAAGAAGAGATCATAAATTAGACATTCCCATGTTTTGTGGGAAAATTGATCCTAAAGAATGTATGGATTTGGTAGAAGCCTTGGAAAATTATTTTGAATGTGATAATATCTCTGAAAATAAGAAGGTCAAAATTGCGAAATTGAAAATGAAGGGTCCTACATTAAGTTGGTGGAATTTTCTACAAAATGAAAGGATGGAAGAGGAAAAGAACCCTATCTCAATATGGAATAATATGTTAGTAGAGATCTAAAGATAGTTTTTGCGAGAAGACTATGAGATTACCCTACACAAAAAGTTGTAAAATCTAGGATAGGAGGACCTTGATGTGAGTGGATATACTGAGGAGTTTCACAAGATGAACTTGAAGGCCAAAGTCCTGGAGATTGAGAAAAACAAGTTGGAAAGGTATCTAAATGAACTAAAATATAGTATTCAAGATGAAATGAGCCTATTCAACCCTGAATCAATAGATAAGTGTTTTCAAATGGCACTGAAAATTGAAGAAAAATAGAAGAGGAGAGGAGAGAAAATTAATAGAGGTAGAGGGAATAACTTCAGAGGTAGGGGTCCATTTCAAAGGAGTCAAGGGGAGTTTAGTAATCATGAGTCAATAGGAGAGCACAGTAATAGAGGCAGTTTCAGAGGTAGGATATCAAATAGTAGAGGAATATTTGGTGGAAGAGGACCTAGTGTGTTCAAAGGGAAATGCATTACTTGTAATCAAATTGGACACCGGTCCTTCAGATATTCTAAAAAGAGTGGCACCGGTAGACAAGGAGGGGACAGAGGAGTACAACTCACCGAAGAAGATGATATCCAAAGTGTATCCTCCTAGAATTTTGCAACTTCAAGACATGCAAATCCAAAATTAGGAGAATGTCTCATGATGCAAAGGACACTCCTAAGAGTCCCTACTACTGCAGAACCACCACAAAGAAATTCATTGTTCGGAACAAGCTGCAAGGTAAAAAATAAGGTATGCAGAGTTATAGTTGATTCTAGATCCACTTATAATATTGCATCTAGGGAGTTATTCACTAAGATAAAGTTGCATTTAATCCCTCATCCCTTCCCTTACAAGGCTTCTTGGTTGACAAAATAAAAACAAACCATCATCAATGAACAAGTTTGGGTAGATTTCAAGATAGGGGAGTATACATACAAGGTTCTATGTGATATCATAGAGATGGATGCATGTAATTTGTTATTAGGTAGGCCTTGGTAGTATGATGTAGATGATAAGCATGATGGAAAGTTCAATGTCTACACTATACTTAAGGATGGTGTTGAGTATGTGAAGAAACCCACTCCCTGATTGTGAGAAAGAAAAACATGCTACTAGCACTGTCTTACATATTTGGGAAAAGGAATTGAAGAAGGTTCTAAAAGAATGGGATACACCTTGTTATGGCTTAGTAGTAAGGCCCAAAAAGACACCAGTGAAAGAGCCAAAAGTTAAAGTTCCTATTTGGGATGTAGGCCTCAAAGAGGTCAAAGCATTGTTAGACCAATATAAGGGTATCAAAGATGAGAGCACACCAGATTCTTTTCCACTTGAAAGGGAATCAATTCACTATATAAACTTCATACAATGGGCCACTCTTCCAAAAAAGGCATCATATAAGATGACCCCTAGACAAAACCAAGAGATAGCAAGACAGATTGAATAATTATTGTGAAAAGGCCTCATTAGGAAGAGTGTGAGTCCTTGTGTTGTCCTTGTAGTCCTAGCACCCAAGAAAGAAGGCACATAGAAACTATGTATGTACTTTAGGTCAATCATTAGGATAACCATCAGATATAGTTTTCCTACATGACTAGAATAGAGGATTTGATAGACTGTTTGGGGGACTTCATTATGGTATCTGGAACAAGAACCAAAACATGAGAGTTTAAGATATAAAATTTGAAAGATTTTAAGGCTTTCACAACTGAATAAGAATTCTTTTCCATAAAATAATACTTCAACTCATGTGATTTTAGTGGAAAAATCATGAATGCAATAGGGGACTCAATGTCCTTTATTTTTCTGTACAAGAATTGCTGACATAGTATGCTCAGAAGCATAACTATACAGGATAAAATCTTTAGTGTAGTCTGGGAAAACTAACACCAGCGCATGTGGGATTGCCTCTTTAATCTCTTTGAAAGTGACCCTCCCTTATGGACTCCACTAAAAACCCATCATCCATTTTGTCATATTAGAAATATGACGAGTCTTCTCAGAAAATTTAGGAACAAAATGCCTCAAGAAATTCACCTTCCCAAAGAAAGAATGAACTACAGTCTTACTAGTAGGTAGGGTAAGAATTTAAATTGACTTGAACCACTCTAGATCAATTTTAATTCCTTCCTTGGACACAATGTTTCCCAAGAGCTTACCCTTTGTAACTCCAAAGATAGACTTTTTAGATTAAGAGAAATCCCATGCCTTCGACATCTTTCAAGCACCTACTGAAGATGAATCAAATGATCTAAGCACTGCTTGGAAAATATTTTCAAGTCCTCAAGGTATACCATGATAAACTTGTCTATGATATCTCAAAATGCTAGATCCATGACATGCTGAAAGGTTGCACCAACATTTATCAATCTGAAAGGCATCCGATTGTAAGAAAAAGTACCCCAGGGTGTGGTAAATGTTGTTTTATACTAATCATCTTCCCTTACCTCAATTTGGTTATAGCTAGAAAAACCATCAAGAATAGACATCATTTGGGATCTGGTTACGATTTGCAACACATGATCCATTATTGGCAATGAGCAATTGTCCTTCAAGGATGCTTGATTCAAATTACAGAAATCCACACAAATGGGGATCTCGCCATTCTTCTTACAAATTGGAACAATGTTGGCCACCTAGGTTGAGTGTTGTATTGCAAAGATGATTCTTGCGTCAAGTATCTTTTGAATTTCAAACAAGATGGTTCTTGAGATTTTGGGATTATACTGTCGCTGCTTCTACCTGAATGGAGCAAATCTAGTTTTCAAGGGAATATCATGTTGTACTACCTTTGGTTAAAAGGACTTCAAATCATCATATGATTATGGTAGAAAATCAATGTACTCAGACAAGAGAAGAGTGAACTAATGCCTTTCTTCTGGTGTGCAACATTTGCCAATATTGACAAACTTAGGATCATCTTCCATATTCAAGTTATACCTTTCATATTCCATGGCAGAGCTTGATCTGGCTTCTTGTTGATTTTTAACATAGCGATCATGCTTACCAAACAACCTTTCCAAGGAAACTAGCCCCTTAGGAATTTTATTTCCTTTTAATTGAATAATTTCTTCCCTAGTTTCAGGATTCTTTTTGGATATATCCTCTCGAGAAGGAGAACTACTTCCTTTGAAAAACAATTCATCAAAATTGTCTTTTGTTTCCAGAAAGTGAATGATTTTTTGATCATCATTGAACATTTTCCAATGATTTGAATTGTCAGGAACACTGGGATGATATACTAACTAAATAGTATACCTATCTTGTCTGAATTCCTCATGAGGTATCAAACAAGTTGCTAAAATCGCAAGCGAATCGGCTTTATCATTGATTTCTCTAGGAATTGTAGAAATGTTGAACGCATCAAAAAACTCTATGTAGTCCCACACCAAGTTCCTCTAGTGCTTGAGTCACTCAGTTTTAGTTTGGTACTGATTTCTTACTTGACACACCATAAGCTTAGCATCACCTTTGGCATGTAAATTCTTAATTCCTCTATTCTGTGTAGCGTCAATGCCCAGAAGCAATGCTTCATATTCAGTAGTATTGTTGGTGTTGTTAAACTGCAGCTTGTAGGAATATGGAAACTTCTCCCCTTGAGGAGAAATTAAAACAATGCCTACTCTCGAAGAAGTTGCTGCACAACTACCATCAAACTCAAGTATCCATACCTCATTAGAATCGATTGTCTCAGGGAACTGAAAAGAAGTTGGATCAATATTAGTTGAGCTTGGAGGCATAGATTCAACCATTGTAAAAGAATTTTCTGGATCCACCAGTGAAATAGGTACTTCATTTGAAATTTTCTCTTCCTCAGCATCTGCAAATTTGTCTTCATCTGTTAAGGATGTTGATGCTTCAGATTGATAATTCTCAGCAAACTCTGAGACTTCAGAGCTATGAAGATAATAGTTTCCCATGCAAGATGATTCAAAAAGAATATGAGAATGAGGATCATTTGATTTTACCACTGTATATTTTGTTTCCCTCTCTAGAAGTAGTTTTTGCATAACCCCTTTAACAATAATTTGCACCTCAGACATATCCATGCTTAATTCTCCTCCCACGTATTTACAAAAATTTTGGCCAAGGAGCATACCATAGGAGGCAGGAACATGAGCAACAAGGATAGTCATTTTAATATTCTTTTCAGGGAAGGAATAAAATGCAAACTAAGCATCCTTGATCCGACCTTTAATCGGTACTTGTTTATTCTCCATGGAATAACAAATATCGAAGGATTTTGTCAAAGTTAGGCCTAAAGAGTTAGCAACCTTGGCAAGCATAATTTTATCTGGCACCCCAAAATCAATGACACAATTGCTTAACTTGTAACCATTAATCAACAAGGAAATATAAAAAGGTTCTATTTTTCCTAGAACGGATGAAGGAATTGTTACCAAGTTATTTGGAAGATTCTTTGAATCTGGGACAACAACAGAAGTCTGTGTGGGTTGAGATTCTTTGACAAAGTTATTAAGCCTTTCCAGCTGATTTGGGTATGCTTGTAAATATTCTACTTCAGACATTTGGATCTTAGTCTTCTTGGCATGGTCTATGATACCAAAATCTTGGAATGAACTTCCCAAGGATGTAAGAGAAATGTCTGTTTGATTCTTAGGATTAGACACAGTAGGTTTCGGTACATTAGTAGATACTGGCTGAGGAGCAAAACTTACTTGGCTATTTTTAGGAAAAATAGGAAGAGGATTTCCTCTTTTGGCAATAGTAACGGACACCTGGGTACCTTGATTTGACTTATCTTCTTCTTCCTTCTGTCGCACCATCTTTGTTTGAGATCGTGTCATAACCGCATAGGCTTGAGCAAAATCTTCCTCAGGATTGGTACCATCATAATGTACATACCCAATATTAGAGTCGCTAGCTACTTCCTCATCTTCAGTATAATGAGCAACATTCTCCTCCATTTGATAATCATCTGGTGTTACACCAGGTTGATCATTTTCATAATACCCCATGGCTGTCCTGCCTGGTGGGGCTTCAAGAGAAATCCTCTTCAGAGGAGGAGGAAGCTTCACTTGATTCTTTGCTGCATAATTATGAGCAGAATTAGGAAATGTTCTTCATGGAATGTCCTTATATGGGGCCAAAAATGATCCTTGAGAGATCTTCTTCTTAAGTGCTAGTACTTCATTTGCTAGTTTTTGAACCATTGGATCTGTACTACTTGAAGTAGATGCATCATTATAAGAATTTCCATTTGAAAAATTCTCTCTTGTCTTATCCTTTCAAATCTTTCCAGCCATGATAAGATCATCTTCAATCTCTGTTGCCAGAGTTTGAGCATTGGGCAAGCTTATAGGAACCGACCGTCTTAATAGGAAACTGACTTCAAGAAACTATATATTGATGAAGAAACACTTAAGATTTTTAGGAGTACGCCATGAAGTAGTAGGAATCCTATTTTCCAACTTGTTGAATTTAGCAATGAACTTGCCCATTCCTTCCTACGCGTTTTTATTCATTTGACTTAATTGAGTAAGCAAAGCATGCTCATCTTCAGCAGGCTTGAAATTTTCTTCAAACTTGGTTTGTAGAGAATCCCAACTTGTGATAGAGCCGATAGAAATATTGAAGAACCAATCAGAAGTAATGCCCTGCAAATTCTCTACAAAGAGCCTCACTGACACATCTTCATGCTCTACCCTGAGAACACCACATGCAATGTAGAAAGCTTTAATATGCTCATCAGGATGTTGCTTTCCATCTCCATAGAACTTGGGAAATTTCTTATGAGATCCTAGGAGAAGACTGTGTACAGGTGGAGTAAGGTCAAGAGGACCAAAATTTGTTCCCCATGGACCCGCAACCATTGAAGAAAAAAGTGGAGTAGATTGAACGAATGGTTTGGAAAAGGGCGAAGTCTCTTCACTAGAAACCAAGATCTTTTTATTTGATGGTGGATAACTGGTAGTCTAGGTGAGCGATGATGTAGGAGCTAGAAGAGAAATCCTGCTTGTTAAGCAAGACTTGGTGCAAATTTTGATGATTCACCCTTCCTCCATCGGTAGTACTGCTGTAATTCTTCTAGTTTGAATCACTTGGACCAACTTAGAAGCAATCACCTTGAAAATAATTTTAGATGGAACTTCACTTATTTCTCTCCTGTAGAATAAATGATTAATCCTTTTCTCTTATTTTATAAAAAGATTGCAAAGTGAAGGTAGATATTAGATTTAAACTAAAAAAAAATAAACTATTATAAAAGTAGCAAACTGCCTGTTAAAGGCACAAATTCCTCCGTTGCTTCTCTGGGATGAGAAACTCAAATAGAAGCTCAAATTCTTCTTAAGTGAACTCCTTATCAACCTTATATTCAAAATAGTGTTTGATCCCCAGCAGAGTCGCCAAAAATTGTTGGCTAAATATTTTGCAAGTCACTAAGACTACAACTTGCAAAACATGTGTTTTAGGCAGCAGTATGTGAGATTAATCTCTCCTCTCAACAATATGGGAGGCTCCCTTCTTACCACAGGTGGCTTCAAGTAGAACTAAACTGTAACACATATAGGTCACCTTGCAATAGTAATACCGATGACTTGATGATTGACTTAAGAACAATCAAATGAGGTAGCAGTTGATTTATCTAAAGATGAAGTGATACAATGAGCTCAAAGTCTCTTGTCCTCACCTCAAACAATTATTCTATTAATTTATTGTCCAATACTGAAGCCCAAAGTCTTCATTCCTTGGAGTATATCAGCCACTACTCCCTATAGTAACCCTAATTTCTTGAAGCACAAAGTCTTAAGAAAACTTGGACTAAAGATGCTCCGATGATATAAATAAAGAAACTATTCAATTTTAACAAGGATCAACAAATGCAACATAAGAATACATTCATTGATTTTCAAGAAAAAAACACAAATTATGTCAATCTCTATTCCTTTATTCAAACTATTAACTCTCTTACAATGAAACACAAAGTTTTCAGAACTCAAGAATTTTGCCTATAGTTTATTTGCACAAACAAAAGATGAAAAATTTACAATGAACTCTCTACTTTATATAGAAAAATAGAAGAGAGAAAAGTGGAGAGAAAAGGGGAAACCCTTAACCACTTTGACTTATTTAAAATGTTACAAGGCTTAACGCACTTACAAGGTGATTACACAATTTTGGTATACAAGAATATGTTTTCCCATATTTACAATCATCACATGTACTACATGTAATCTATCAAAACATTCTATAAAACAAATAAAAAGTGCCTAAACACTTAGAAAGTAGCATCAGAGAGTATTCACATAAGCCTCAAACTTGCGAAGAGACTCATGTATCATGACTGGATTAGGTGTACCTGTATGCTAAGCAATCACAGTAACCTATCGTAAAACATGAGACTTGGTATAACCAATTACTTGACTTTGAAGCTTATTCAAGGACATCTTACATTCCATGAACCAATCAAAAACAATGTGATTAAAATATTTCGTATCCAAGTGAAGACAAATCATCTCAGAGAACCTTGCCATTACAATTTTTTCTTCAATCAACTCACCATCTTCAGTAACAACCTCACAAGACAATTTACTGAACTCCTTTATTATCTGACATTCTTGTTCATTCCATGAGTTCAAAATTATTTGTAAATTTGTGACTAATTTATTCAAGACTCTCTCCTTATTGATCATTAAATCAAGAGACTCAAAATATGCATCCACAGAAGAGATGATTTCAGATTGGCACAACTTCTTGAGATAACATTCTTGCATAGTTCTCCAAACATTTAAATCTTCATTTAGAACTTTTAGCTGCTGATAAAAGGATGAAATAAGTTCCCTTATCTCATTAATGGTTAATCATACATGGCTTAAGACTTTGTATGAGTCTTCGATCACTTGCATACCTTGTGTTTCTACTTGCACACACCACTCATTAACTACTTTTTCCTTCTTACTACAATCCTCATAACCTTCAGGGCATGACACTGAAATAGGAGCAGCATTCTGAGAATTATTCATCATATCTATGACTTCAAGGAGGCATGCATTCTCCTCTTTCAGTTTTTTCATCTTCTCCCATAGCTTATCATTCCTTTGTGTAAGTTGAGCAATGACATCCTGAGCATCTTGTTGACAACCCAAACATGTCTACTTGCCTAGTTCCATCCTTGTGATTTTATAATCAGAAGGCTGCCCATCTCCTGTAGACTTATCAAAAAAAGGTTCAGCAATTTCAGCGTACTTCAATTTTCCCTCCAAAATGATTCGGGACACCATTTTAGCCTTCTTGTCCTTTGGAGCTTTTGGCTTGGAAACCTGTTTGAAATCAAAGTCCTCTAGTGGAATCTCTCCTTTTTTCCTCTTCTGAGTTATGGCACTGAGCCAAGGAGGTAAAGAAAAAGAAGAAGAAGTTTTTGTTGATGATGTGATGGCTAGAGTAGTAACTCGATCATCCTAAGTAGCTATAGCCATAAGAGAAGGAGCCTCTATTAAAATTTCCATAGGAGGAGGGCTGCTATGAGTGACTTGAGACATAAACTGCTCCAATTGCACATGAACAGTATCAAGTGCAGCTACAAAAGTAACAACCATAGAAGGAATAGTTATAGAGTATGCATCAAATACACTCTCAAAACTATGATAAGAGTCCTCATAAATAAAAATAGGGCCTGCTAATGAGATAGGAAAGGAAGGTGTCACCAAAATTAAATCCATAGGAGGAGCCTACTCTGTAGTAACTGCATCTGTCGTTGTACCCAAAGGTGAATCAGGAGACTCATCTGATGCTGGTGTAGAATCAGGAACCACTATGGTAACTAAAATGCCCATAGGAGGAAGTACATTGGGTGACAAAACCTTAGGTGAATAAGGCATCTCTCCATCACTGGATACTACTTGAACCCTTTCAGGTTCTATGATTTTCACCTCAAGAACTATTCCAGTGTCTTTGCCTCCCTTGATGGTAAGCTTAGGAAGAATAGGCATGACAGGAATGATAGGATAAACTGCTGAAGAAAATGAGCCATCTTTATTCTTACCTTTAATTTCAGATCTCTTACCAACTGGACCACCATGATCAAAGTCTTTTCCATCTTATCTTGATGCTTTTCAATCCCCTTCTTTTCAGCTAAATGGTGGTATTTGCAAGAATGGATTGGAAATGATTGATGCTATTACTCCAAGATAGATCTCAAAAGTGGCTACCATCAGATAAGAATCAGAGAGGGAGATGACTGGAAGACAACATTTAAGACCACAAAAGGTCTCTATGAATGAGTTGTGATGCCTTTTAGCCTTTTCAATACTCCAAGCACCTTTATGAGATTGATGAACGAGGTATTGAAGACTTTTCTTAACAAATTTTTGTTGTATACCTTGATGACATTTTGATCTTTAGCAGGAGAAGAGAAGAGCACCTCAAGTATTTGGACATGGTGATGAGAAAAATCCATGAGGAGAAATTGAAGATAAATATAGAGAAATATGTATTCCTTCACGAAGAACTTGTGTTCTTAGGTTTTATGATCTCCAAGAATAGTCTCAAAATGGACCTTTCCAAGGTTGAACCCATCCTTAATTTGACACCTCCTACTACTCCTTCATAGGTAAATTAATTCCATGGTTTATGTAGATTTTATAGAAAATTCATCAGAAACTTTAGTGGCATATGTGCTCCCATTATCAACACCATTAAGGGTGGAAGAAAATGCATATTTTCATGGACTAATGAAGCTAATGAGTCCTTTGATTTGTTGAAGAAAAATATTGCAGATAAGCCTATCCTAGGTCTACCATACTTTCATAAAGTATTTATAGTAGAATGTGATGCAAACAATAAAGCCATTGGGGGAGTCTTGAGCCAAGAAGGGAGGCTAGTTGCTTTTTTCAGTGAGAAGCTCAATGGAGCTAAACAAAAATACTCCACTTATGATCTTGAAATGTATGCAATGGTTTAGTCACTTAGAAATTAAAGGCATTATTTGTTTCCCAAAGATTTTGTATTCTTTACTGATAACCATGCACTTAGTTTTCTAAATAAGCAGGAGAAACTTAATCACATACATGTGAAGTGGATGGAGTTCTTATAGTCATATAAATTTTCCATCAAGCATAAGAAAAGGGTTGTAAAAAAAATTTATGATGATCTTAGTAGGATACGAATAACTACCCAAGCCATTCAGTTGGAGAGTGTTGGAGTTCATGCCATGAAGAATATGTATGTTAAGGATGAAGATTTCAAAGAGGCTTATCAGATTTATACTGAGATGACAGACATATACCACACTGATTTCTCAAAGTTTCTTGTGCAATATGGTATTCTCTTCAAGGGTATTTAATTATGTTTCCCAAAAGGATCCATGAGAGAGAAAATTATCAAAGAAAAGCACTGTGGAAGCCTAGCTGGTCACTTTGGGGTGGACAAAACATTGGAGCCAGTTAGAAGGTTCTACCACTGGCCCAAATTGCAAATAGATTTTAGAAGTTTTCTAGATAATTTTTCAATCTTCCAACAAGCCAAAGGGCACACCTCCAATGTAGGTTTATACACTCCTTTACCCATCCCTTCAAAACCTTTTGATTTAGTAAGTATGTCTTTTTCCTAGGTCTTCCTAAGACCAAATCTGGATTTGATAGCATTTATGTTGTAGTTGATAGATTTTCAAAGATGGCACACTTCATTCCTTGTAGGAAAACCCATGATGCATCCCACATAGCTGGATTATATTTTAGAGAAGTTGTGAGACTTCAGGGACTCCCACTGTCAATCGTTTCACATAGGGATCCTAAGTTCTTAGGCCATTTTTGGAGATTTGTATGGAGAAAGTTAGGGACAAATGTGTCATTTTCCTCTGCATATCACCTACACTATGGTGGTCAAACATAAGTCATCAATAGGTCCCTTGGAAACCTTTGGAGATGTCTCACACAAGAACATGGAGTCACTTGAGATACTATCATAGCACAAGAATAATTATCATTCAACGATTCAGTAAATCAAAGTACTAGTTTAACTCCATTCCAGATTGTATATGGCACTCACCCTAGAGGGGTATTGGAACTTAGGGATATCAAAGACATGGAAAAAATGAATGCACTGGCTGAAGACTTTGTTGAAGTGATGAAGAATATCCATGATCAAATACAGAACAAACTACAACATACTACTGAGAAATATAAAGCACATGCTGACAAAAAGAGGAGAGACCTACAGTTCAAAGTGGGAGATTTAGTAATGATCCACCTTAAGAAGGAGAGATATCTAAAGAAAAATACACAAAGCTTGTGACTAAAAAGCTTGGCCCTTTCAAGGTTCTAAAGAAATGCGGCAATAATGCCTATAAAATTTATCTACCTTCTCACATTGGATTTTCACCCATTTTCAATGTTGCAGATATCTATCCTGACAAAGGTCAAGTTAGTGCTACTAATCTTGTAGATAGTTATCCAACCACTCAAGGACATTCCATAATCAACTCCTCCTGATATTGAAAGCATCCTAGACAAGAGAGTGAAAAAGAAAACTACAAGAGGAACTTACTATGAGTACTTAGTCAAATGGCAAAGCCAACCCACTGAAGATGCTACCTGGATGACCCCTGAATACATTCAAAAGACTGGTTATCCACTTGAAGCAGTTCCAACTCAAGAGACTTGAGTTAATTTTTCCTTGGGGAATATGGTGTAGGGAACCTCCTAAAGTTCTTACTTTTCTTTCTTTAGTGTTTTTAATAAGGTGCATCCTTGAGATCACCCTTGTGTGTGTGTGGTTTGGTGGGTCTATGATGTAAGGTGAAGGACCTAAGGTGAGTTATAAACCTAGGTTCCTGAAACCATAGTTAGACCATGTTAGTTTTGGTGATTTTAATGTTTGGTTAAAATTTTTGTTTTATATTATTAGATAGGCTCTTGTGATGTTTTGAACCTCTCCCACATCATTGGGGGTCAGTAAGGTTAGCATTTGCCCAAAATAGCAACTTTCCCATATGTTGGCAAAAAGTTGTTTTTTTTGAAATGTTATATGAGCAACTTTTGCAAAATGTTTCTTGAAGAATGAAAAATTCATTGTAACCAACCTCACCCACTTCTTGAAGCATCTATAAATCCTAGATGATGTTATTAGGTGATTTGATGCCTTTCATGAAGATAACTTACTGTGTACCAAGCTTGATATTTAGAGGAGGAAATAGAAGAGTGTTTTGAGTCATTTTGATAGTGTACAACCTAGTATGGATTCATCTTGTGAATCTAGTTGCATAAATATGTGATGTTTTAAGTTTCTTGAGAATTCAGGTTGGTTTGAGTTGTTTTTGTGAAGTTTGTTAAAAGTTATTGAATTTACTTACTCACTGTCTGAGAAAACAAAGTTTACTGGGTCAATCACAAAGATGTGATCCTAACTTGAGATTTATCCAGTGGATCTTCTTTTCCACTTAGAAATTACAACTAAGGATCATGGTATTTAAGAATCCTAAAGCTCAGATACTCAAATTTATTCCTATGATGTATGAGACTAAGCCCTAGGCTAATTATCTCTATGTAATTAGCCTGGCTTTCTAGTAGAGTCACATGCATGTGCAATATGTGTTTGGAAGGTTCGAACTAAGAATGGTTCTAGAATTTTTTGGGGTAGGGGAATCCATCTAAGTCCTTGCATTTATTCCATGAACCCATCTTCAACCACTTGCTTAACAAACCAATCCTAACCTAGCTAATTAGGCATGTGTGTTTTGTGAGAGTTCACGGGTGCAGGTGTGGGGTAATGTGTTAAGGCTTTGAGGGGTTTACAATCTCTATAAAGGGTTTCTAGAAACCCAATTAGATCTATTAGATCCTTTTGTAGTTGAAAGTTAAGTCCTAAAAACCCTCTGGTTAGGGCTATAAGGAATCCTAAGCCATTTAGGAATCAAATATCTTTGGGTCTACAAGACCAAACCCATTGGTGGATTATTTACCCTTGTGGTATATTTTAAGTCTTTAATCACTTAGGAGAGGAGTTCTTAGTTTTTGGTGAATTTTTATACTATTTTTCTTTGTTTAGGGAAGGTGTACCTAAAGAAGAAATACAGAGTTCTACAACTTGGCTTGGATAGTCAAGAGAGGATAGGGGAAGCATATTGATCCCTTTGTCAAGTCAAAAGACACCCTTGGAAGACATTTGTGGACTTGGGCTGTCCAAGAAAGGAGTCTGAAGAGTTGACAAGGAGTTAGAGCTCACCTAGGTCTTCTTGTAGTTCACTCTGCATCACTTAGAGGATTGCTCTGCGAATCATCAGATTCTCTCCCGTCTCATAATCTAGTGAAAATTTTGTTGTCTTTTTGCTAGAAGAAGACTCTTCTTGCACATAGTGAACTCTATTCTCTCCTCCTTGTGATGTATAACTCTTCTTAGGACACTGATATGCAGGATGCCCAAATTGTTGATAGTTGTAAAACTTCATTGAGGAGAAATAAGAACATCTTCCCTTATTATTGGTTCTTCCTCTTGAACTATTACTTGAACCTCTTCCTTAGTTGTAACCACCTCTTGTGTTACTAAATTCTCCTTCATTCTCAGTGAGTTTTGACTCACTCTGATTCTTAGCTTCAAAATTCCTTCCTCCATATCCTCCTCTATTACCTTTGTTGTCTCTTCCTCTTCCTCTACTATTTGAATCTCGCTTCTTCTTGAACTTCTCCTCCACTTTAAAATTAGTCTTGGGTTTCAAGAGACTAATTTCATCTTGGATACTCCACTTGAGACCATTCAAATACCTATCCACTTTTAGGCTTTCTTCTTCCATTAAATTTGAACTTAAGCATAGCTCGTGAAATTATTTTATACAGGCATTGACTTCTAAGTCTTTTTGTCTCAGATTTTCTCTTTTCTTGTGCAACTGCACTTAATAATAATCAGGAAGATAAGTTTCCTTCATCTTGGTCACCATACCTTTCCAGCTAATTATGGGGTTCTTTCCTTCTTTAGTCTTTAATCTTCGACAAATTTCCACCAAGTGAGAGAATTTCATCTCAATCTTGTCTTAGCTACTCTTACTTTCTGAGCTTCAGTTATATTATCACAATCAAAGTGATTCTCAAGACCTTCTATCGATTCCATGATTAATTATGGTTCCATCTTGCCACTAAATAGAGACACACCTTCTAAGGACTTACCACTCATTGCTTTCAAGGCTTTCAAGAATGGCTCTTCTTGAAGCACAGGGTCTGGCTCTGGTATTATGTCTTCCTCATCCATAGATTAACCCTTTCCATTAGCTTCTCTCATCAGTTCACTGATTGCTACAGTCCTAAGCTGCACTTCTTCTAACCTAGTTTCCATTTCGGCCAATTGTTCCTTCAGGAGTCTATTCTCCTCTTTTTTCTCTTCTATGTTCTTTGCCAACTCTACATTCCTCACAATCTTGGATGAATCTATAGATTCCACTAAATATAACACCCAAACAACACAAGCCCAAATATTCTTTCTCCCATACCAATCTGATGTAAGGATAGGGTCTATTTCTAATGAGAGTCAGCCTGAATCTACACTAAGGTCTCTCTCTTAGACCTTCTAGGGTATTGTGTAACATAACTCAAGGTAAGTCACTAAGATCTTCACCCCTCAATCAAGACCTGGTCCCCATCAACAAGTTATTCCTCCATGCTTACTCAACCTACAAGAGTAGATTTACGCTATTGGCTAAACCTATTCATTCAACCAATACTCTCACAAAATCTTTCTTCACTTTTATTCCCTAACCCGACTATCACCAAGCTTACCTGGGGTGAGAATTCCACCTTCATGTTCAACACCTCCCCTGGTAAAAAAGAAACCTAAAAATATATACAAGGGCTCCTCGTGAATCCTATCCATGCGCATGGTTCTCACCATGGATTCAAGAACCTTGAGGAGCCATGCAATATCACAACCCTAAATGGGTGAAGAACTCACAACTTGTAAAACAGAATAAAAATAATCTACTTTCACTTGAAATAGATGAAACTCAAAAATAGACAAAAAAAACACACTCTGCAAGATTTTTTTACTTTTTAATCTCTTACAATACATATCTCTGCCTCCTATTTTAGAAACAATATGTAGGTAGGTATATATCCCATGTTTTCCAACAACTTTCACCAACATCATGAATGTAGGTATGGGCGATCATTAAGAAACCTCCCATCACTTCAAACTAGTGTCACTGTCCATTGGAGACAAGGCAACTTTTAATGAGTCGTTAAAATTGACAAGGCTTGTCATAAAAGACAAAGCCATGGTTTTCAGGTAATTAATCAACATTATCAAGCACCAGTGTTGACTTTATTGAGCATCAGAATAAATTGAGTGTCAATACCCATAAGCAACCCTGAGAAACATCACCGAGAAACATCCTTGAGCATCCTCAATAGCATTCCCGAGTAATATAGTGAAAATCGAGCAACATTCCTGAGTAGCAACTCCGAGCACCAGAGCTGCCCGAGCACTAGTGTAGACTGAGCACTATAACTTAGTGCCACTTCACAATCTTCAGTTGCTAGAGCCTTGGTTGGATTTCCTAAGGTTTACAGACTACCTCAACACACACTAAACTAAAAAAAAAAACTACTAAGCAACTATGGTGTTTGTTCACCAAATTGACCTCTGTCATTACAAAAGTGGTAGGACAAAACACCTTACAGATGCAAAAAAATTTCAAACCTAGGTGCTCATGCACCAAAGTGGAATAATATATAGTATTTCTATTAAATAGCCACATTTTAGTTTCGGATAGTCTCAAACAAGA
>MU226946.1:2473922-2534854 GCA_018584345.1 Thuja plicata
GAGTGCTAAGTGTTCCATTCATTCTCATGAGAGATGGGTTCATGTGAACCACTACTCATGAATTATGGGTCAATGAGTTTGACTCAAAAACTACACAGTTGAATCCTGATAGCAATATCACAATATTTTCCTTAGTTGTGAATCCCTGCATAAGAGAACTTGTTGACCTAAATAAACCAATATTTTACATGAGATGGTACACATATACACAAATACGTGATAGTTTTTTGGATCATTGTTGGATGGTTTTTGATAGACCACCCAATGACAACATGGAAGTTCTGCTTTATTTTATTACAAAATTACATGCCAAGTTCATGTTGAATAAGCATGTGAATTATTAGACCATGAGAGTGTTCATCACTATAGGTCAAGGTATGTCTTAGGATAGACCAAGGGCATGCTGAGTTGTATAGGGCCCATATGTCCCTCCTCTCATTTCTCGCCCTCCTTAAGTGTGACATCCAATCATCATTTCTCAGTCAACCTCGTAGACCATTAGGTCCATTCCCTCATTAAGCAGGCATTTGATTACCCAGAATATGTCACTAGTACATCTATATCATGGTTATTCTCCTAGGGGATCATTTTTGGCTGACACATCCTCCTTGAGTCCACATATTTGTGTGCCCAATAGTTGGAATATGTTCAAGAAGATATGCTTGGGTCCCATTGAACATCCTATTAAGGATCCTATTGACACATCCAACTACAAGGTGGATGATATGGGTGGTGAAAAAAATGATAGGATAGGGACTAGAGAACACCTTGAAGAGTCACCTCATGCACAATAGATAAGGAGCCACCTTGGTGCAAGAGCACCTAGGTAACGCTAAAATGTAACCAAGGGCTTCTAAGTTGTTTTTGGCTTGTAGTGATTCTAGCGTAACCACTAGTGGAATAATAAGACCTAGTGGGTCCTAGGACGTGTGAAGGTTATTTGGAGGTCTTATTAGGTCTTATTTGCAAGCATTGTTCTAAGTTGTCAATTTGTACCCATGTTGCCAATGTTGTGGCAAAAATGAAAATTCTACATTTAGGGGTCAAATTAAAAAAGGAAGTGTTTAGGAGACCTATTTGAGGTGGAATTATCCTAGATATGTTATTTTTTAATTTATTGAGTTGGTTGACCATGTTTTATGCCAAAATCCCCAAAGTTGTAAAATTTGTCAATGTTGTAATTGACAACATTGACAACATTTGTTGAAAGATTGCATTTTTGAGCAAAGTGGTTCCTTAACTATCTGAAACCATCGAAATAGGGATTTGGTCAACTATATGAGGCCTCCCTTGACCTATGAACAAGGTTGGAGGACATTTTGAAGATAGAGTAATTGAAGAGGAACATGTTTTCTCAGTATTTTTTTCTTTGGTTGTAGTACTTTAATGGATTATATTGATTTCTATATTGATTCAAAAAGTTTGAGTAGTTCATTTTTTGATTCTATGTGGTGGTAGATTATCATTTTATATATTTTTGTGTTAGTTTGTAAAATTATTTTGTTTTAATCTCTATCACTTGTCTGAACTAGGAAAGTTATGCAAATGGGGTCATAGCTCATCATTCCACTGTAGGATTTGTACAGGATCTTGGAATGGGTTAGGTGGCTCCATGTACTATGTGTGTACAGAAGGAGGGGCCTTGGGAAGCTTTTATTCCATTTTTGCAATGATGCCCTAGGTGAGCTTGTGATGCATGGCTAGGGTATGCAAAGCATTGCAAGTGATTGACAGTGGGTTGAATGCATTGAATTCTTCAAATTGATATTTTTGAGAGGTAGAGTGTTGTGTGAAGGAGCCCCAACTCAAAAGAGAAGTTTGGGTGAGGTGTTCTAAGTACCAAGAAACCAAATCATTGTGCAGACAATCCTATTGCTTTAAAACCCTGATTTTTATGCTTGATTATATATTTCTGGTGTACAGATAGTTTGGGAAGTGGAAACCAATGAAATATTGTAGGGTTCCATAGAGGGTTTCTGGAATTAGAGTTTGTTTTGGTACTTGTTAAGGATTTTTTGAAGTTATATGCAGAAAAGTGCCTAATTAGGCATAATGCTTGTAGCCCTATTTTGGGGGTGTTTGGAGTATGAATTGGAACTCGATTAGAGTCTCCTTGTAAGAAGTATAGGTAAACATTGGATTGGATCCAATTGACCTATTTTGAATCCTATCTCTTCACGTTGAAGTGATCTTGAACTTTATGGATAAAATAATGAAGATGATGCAAGAAGAGCACTATAGTTAGGAGATGTGTGGTTTGATTTATTGATTGGTGGACACAAAGTGAATTAGAGAAGGTTCTTGAGAAGAGGGACCTTAGAAGTTAGGGTTAGCAAAGAACCCTACTAGGATAGATAAGAGGCCTATTGAAGACCCTAGTGGAGTATAGAAAAAAGAGCAAGGTTTGTGTTACATCACACCTCCATCATTTATGGAGAATGTTGTGGTAAGACTTAAATTTTTAAAATCATAGTCAATTAAGTTTTAAATGAATATTAACATTATATATTTGGTCTATTTATGTTTATTTATACAATCTATTTATGTTTATTCATTTTCCAAGGAGGTGATAAGACAATTCCATGATGCCATGCTCTTGGCTATTTCATTCTGCTTTGATCGCTCTATGCTAGATATTTGTGCACTAAGTCATTTAGTTTTTTATATCAGTATACATACTTTTCATTTAAATTATGATAATTAAATTAAGTATTTATTCACATTTTTCTCTTGTACGATACACCTACTATGAGTAATATGTGGTGGGAGGGAGGTGTAACAACATACACTAACAAGGGGAAGGTATTAAGAGTTTAAAGAACTTAAAATGATTATATGTATGTACTTATTAAATTAGAGTGTACTAATGTTTATTTATGTGGTGTATTTGACAAAGCTTGATGTCTAGGGAGGGAATGACAAAGGTTCAAGAGCTCAGCCTCTTGGCCATTTTATTTGACCTTGATAGCCTCATAGTATGTATTTGTGTACTTAGTTGTTTACATTTTGGAATTCTATACATCCTTGTAATTTGGATTATCATTATTTTAAATCTATACTAACTAAAATTTTGATCTTATTTTACTCTTGTAGGTAACACCTAGGATGAGGGAGGTACAATGGTAGGGATTTATATCCTTGTTGACTACACTAATACTAGCAGAAGAAAACCCACCCACACACTTAAGTTTTTATTTTAATTCAGGAGCTTAGTAAATTTATTTTCCCATCAGCAATAAATTTATAGGACAATTTATTAAATTATGCTTGTAAACAAATATAGGCCAAAATTCATAGTCTAGGTGACATTCCTTCATTACAAGTGACATATTTTAGGACTCATGGTTGCGTTCGGAGAAATATAATTTAGGTAAACAAGAATTCAATTTTAAATTTCAATTATTTTTCAATGTAAAATTTAACCAATCTCAATTAGGGTTTGAATTTTTCTTTTGTGCAGGATCCTTTAGAGCCTAAGATTGCATCAAAGAGGCTCCATTTTGATAATCCATCAATACCCTAGGATGTCATAGACAATTTTTTTTCACATGTATATTTTGTAGAGATTTTGAGATGACATATGCCATATTTTGAAAAAATTTATTCCAGTTGGTATTTATGTCATGTTTGTATATGGACATACATACTTATTGAATTATTTCATATATAGAATATGCATTTTGATATAATTTCTTCCTTATGTGCACTAGATGTATTAATTGTATTTATGGAATCATTACAGGATTTCTCATATGTGAGTTTCATTTTTACACAATTTCAATAATATTTTATGTGTTTGAAAAATATTTGTTTCAATATTTATCTCCATATCTGTTTCCATAATATTTTATGCTTTTTTATTATATTATATATAATGTGCCCTAATAGGAGGCTATAATTTTTCAATGATAAGCATACAACACTATACATTAAAATCAAATGAAATTAACAAATAATGGATGATCTATAATACATTAGGTAGTTAACATAGTTAAAATATCAAATAATGAGACCTATAAAGTTGAAAAGATATAACTTAATTCTTATGCTCCCTTTATATGTAGATTAGAAGTATTTTATGTCTCAAGGCAGAAGTTACTATGATTATAATATGATGATTCCTTCTTTCATGCCTTCGAAAAATGAATTTTAATCATATTTATATCTTCATGATGTTAGAGTGACAACCTTTTATTATCAAAACTTTTATAGAGAGTCACAACCCTTCATCCTTTATGCCTTTTGAAAGAGTCACAAGATTTCATATTTATAATATTTTGAGGGAGTCAAATCCTTCACAACATTGTTTTTGGAAGAGTTTTGTTCACCATGGGGTCAAAGTGTTAGTATGAACATATTTGGTTGAGTGGGTTTACTATAGGATAATTCCCATTTGGCCTCCTCACTCATTGGATTTATCAATGTCTTAGTCTATAAGTGATGTCCCTTAAGTGCCCTAAGTGTTCAAAACTGCCAAACTTTGATGGACTATTTATTGCAATTTCTCACACATCCAATGGAGCCTTTTGAATCTATAGGAATGTATTAGTCCCCTCTAGTACAAGAGCACCTAGGCTAATCCTCATTTCTTGTTATGTTTTCTCTTATACTGACCTTGGCCAAGTCAGTAGTATTTGGATTTGACCTTAGAAGGTCTTTCATGTGTGTACCTAGGTGGATTTGACTATGATCAATCCAACCTAGATGTTTATGATTTTATTAGTGGTTAGTGGTAGATTTAGCCAAAAGTGGGAATGGTGCAAGGAACCAAAACTAGACCTCATGTTCTTCCTAAGATGGATTACGATCCTTGGGGATCAACTGAACAATGTAATAAGCCCAAATGTGAGATCTTTTGGATCCTAGGTACAATTGTAAACCAGGATGCCAAAATTATCAAATGGGCATGAAAAATTGTTTTCTAGGTTACTTGATAGGCATTAGGTCTTAAGGAATTTTTTGAAGCCATTTGAGGCATTTCATTAACCGAGGAGTGCAAGAGTTGTTTATTTGCAAAATTTTCAAAAATGTTGCTTGACAACTTTTCAAAAGTTGTGATTTTGGTTCATAACTATTTGAATTATAGTTATGACCATTGAAATAGATATTTAAACATTATTGAAGCCCATTCATGGGTTGGAAATGGATGAATGGACATTTTTAGGAGGAATCAATAAAGGAAATCAATTATTTTTGGTACAGTCGATGTTATTTTGATTTTATAGAATCTGTGCGGATTGGTACGGATGAAAAACTTAGTTTTTTAGATTGTTTGATGTTCTATCAAAACTTTGCTTTTGGGTGTGAGAATTAGATTTTACAAGTTCACTTGTTTTCTGAACCCTAGAAATTGAGGGTTTCTCAATCATGGAGCCCTAACTTGCTTTCCCACCATGCAAAAAGCATGACCCTTTGGGGAATGCAAGTTAGGTAGGGAATCTTCAAGATTTCTTGAAGCACAAAAGAAGAAGAGTCTAATGGAGGGGTTTTCCACCTGACCCTAGGTCAAATATCTCTATGTATTTGACCACTAGGATATAGGAAAGAGTGGATAATGAGTCTGAGAGTTTGAGACTCAAAGAATGGTTGGGATAAACCATTTAGAGGACATGGAAGATTCCTAGGGGTTTGAGTAGGTTTCATGAACTAATCTTCATACTACTACTTTGTATTCCAAGCCTCGTCTGGCCAATTAGGCCTCTCAACAAAGTGAGGTTTTGTCGCTGCAAGAGTGAGATCAAAATTCCATCCCTTGGGGTCTAAAGGAGAAATATAAAGGGTATTCTAAAATGTAAATAGTTAGCCAAGTGTTTTCGAGAGTTTGGAAGCTATCCACCAAAAACAATGTAGGAAAGGCTACAAGGAAGACAATTCTAAATTAGGTAGGAGAGATTGTGGGTGTCTAGGAACTAAAAGAGTGAGCGATTCCTAGTGTGTTAGGTCATAGTAAGGCCTTGCCACTATTGAATTGAGTATCCCATATAGTTGGGGTAGAAATCCTTCATTTTACCTGATGACATGTAACTGATTGAATGCTTGAAGATGTTAAGTTGATGATCATGAAAGGCATTAAATTAGTTAATGTATTGTATTTTCATTGATGCTGACTTGATGTAATCTATATGGTCATGGGAATACTGCCAAAGACTTCAAAGAACCAATGAATCAATGCTATGCTATCAGTAATGCATACAAGTTAAGTATTCAGTAAGTGACTACATACACCAATGCAGTGCACACCAATAGTCAGAGTAAAAGAATAGAGTCACAGTGTTACCCAACGAGCTAATGCACATCATTACCAATGAGAATAGTTACAGTGTTGTCCGATGAGAAAAATACTGAGTAACCTGACGGAAAGAATTTTAGTGTTTGCTGACGGAGAAGACAAGGATGGAGATCCCAATGACAACTGAAGTTAGAGTGATGGAATAGTTATTTATCACCGATGACTAGCTAAAGTGTTGACCGACTGAATAAAGAAATGTAAGAGGTTTACTGGTGATGGTTAAGCCCAACAATACCATGTGTAAGAATTGTCAAAAAGGAAAGATCACAAAGTCTAGTTTCAAAAGCAAGACCCATACATCAGATGCAATTCTAGAATTAGTCCATACTAATTTATGTGGACCTATCAGGACAAGGATTTATTATGGAGATAGATATTTTATTCTTTTTGCTGATGATTACTCGAATGATGATAGTCATGTTTCTAAAAGATAAATCAGAAGCATTTAAGATGTTTAAATGGTAAAATGCAATGGTTGAGAAGAAAAGTTTTGAGTTAAAATGCTTAAGGTCAAATAGAGGAGGGTAATTCATTTCAGATGAATTCCCTAACTTTTGTAATGAGCATGGAATCAAAAGATAGGTCTCTGAATCAAGAAAACCACAACAAAATGGAATTTATGAAAGAAGCAATAGATCCATTGTTGATTGTGCAAGAACACTGATGAAAGAGAAAGACATCACCCAAATATTCTAGAGAGAAGCTGTTAGTACTGCTATTTATACATTGAACATAGTACAATTGAAGAAAGACACCTTATTAGCTAAGGTACTAATACACAACAAATGTAAGTTATTACAAAAGTTTTGGAAGTCAATGTTATATATTAAAAGATGATAGAAATGGAAAACTTGACTCCAAGAGTGATGAAGGAATATTTCTAGGGTATTCTACCATGAGCAAGGCTTATAAATGTCTAAACAAAGCCTCTAACAAAATTGTTTAAAGTGCAAATGTAAAGATAGATGAATTTGCAAAGAAGAATGAAAAGGAAAGAAATAAAGAACCAAAGGACTATAATAGGTTTGCTTATAATGAGGAACCTAACACTCTACCCTACCAACAATGTAGAGCTCCCGAGTAACAAATCATTTCACCCGAGCATCAAGCTGCAAATATCGACGATCAAAATATTGCTCAAGATAATGCACAAAGTGATGGAGAACAAAATGATGGACAAAATGATGATCAAGATAATAGACACAAATCTGAACCTGTAATTGCTAGATATGTCAGAAGAAACCATCCATAGAACCAGATCATAGGAGAGAAGAAGGTTGGTATGAGAACCAGAAGTAAGTCTCTAAATACAAGATGTCTTATTTGTGATTATGAGCCCAAATCTATCCATGTTGCACTAGATAATGATGAATGGATAAGTGCTATGAATGAAGAGATTGAGAAGATAGAGAAAAACAAGACATGGACACTTATACTAAGACCAGATAAAAAGAATGTCATCGGTACAAAATTGATATTGAGGAATAAGCTAAATGGGAATGGAGAAGTCACCAGAAATAAAGTGAGACTAGTATGCAAGGGGTGTGCACAAGAAGAAGGAATTGACTATTTAGAGACCTTTGCACCTATTTCTAGTCTAGAAGGAGTGACAATATTACTTTCTTATGTTGCATGTAAAGGATTCCAGGCATATCAAATGGATGTCAAGTCTGCATTCCTAAATGGAATACTTGAAGAAAAGGTATACATTGAACAACCAAAAAGGTTTGTTGATCCAAACAAGAGGGACATGGTATGTAGACTACACAAAGCCCTATATGGATTGAAACAATCACCCTGAGCTTGGTATGAAAGACTTCATTCCTATCTTATAACTATTGGATTTTTAAGGACTAGTGAAAACAGTAATCTTGATTTGAAGGAAGATATTGATGCTAACATTTTGATTGCTGAGATATTTGTTGATGACATCATATTTGGAGGCAATGATATGCTATGCAAATCATTTGCAAATGAAATGAGTAAATATTTTGAGATGTCTATGTTTGGAGAGATCAAGTTCTTTCTTGGTCTACAGTTCATGCAACAAGATGAAGGTATTTTCATTACACAATCCAAGTACATCAAAGAAGTATTGAGAATATTCAAGATGGAAGAGTCCAAACCAGTTGGAACACCAATGGAAACTAGAAACAAACTGAAAAAGGAAGACAAGTCATCAGAGGTAAATCAGACTTTGTATAGATCAATGATTGGAAAACTCATATACATTGTACACACTAGACCAGATATTGCACATGTTGTAGGAATAGTTTCTATCTTTTTTGTTAATCCCAGGGAATCACATATGACTACTGTCAAAAGAATCCTAAGATATCTGAAGAATACAGAGGAATATGGCTTATGGTATAAGAGAGAAGGAAAATTTGAACTTAAGGTTTTTACCAATGCTGATTGGGCTGGAAATATTGATGACCGAAAGAGAACAACTGGAGGAGCATTCTTTATGGGTGACAGACTTGTCACATGGATCAGCAAGAAGAAAGGATGCACCTCTCAATCTACTACAAAGGAAGAATATGTTGCTACTACTGCAAACTGCTCAAATATTGCATGGATCAAACAATTACTAGAAGGTATGCATATGAAAATTTTAGAACTAGTAATTATCTATTGTGATAATACAAGTGCAATAAACATTTCCAAGAATCCATTCATGCATGCTAAAACAAAGCATATTTCCATCAAGTATCATTACTTGAGAAAACAAGTTTAGGAAAAAGAAGTGATACTTGAGTATGTACAATTAAAGGAACAATCTGCCGATACCTTCACCAAGCCACTGCCCAAGGATGCATTTGAGTACTTGAGAAAGAGACTAGGGGTCAGACCCTTGTCTACTAGTCAATAAGATGACTAGAAGGCTACATCAGCCTATATATTATCAGAATATCATTCATGTTGATGCAAGAAGAGAGATGAACTTCAATGATACATCTATATACATCAAGGTATTTATCTACTCCGAGCACCAGAATTATTAGCAATGGATTGAGAAATTCAAGGAGTATATTATGGATAGAAAGGATCCATTTAACATTTCTGTCAAATATTTGTTTGAAAAGATGTTTATTTGGCATTGTTGTCAAAGGGAGAGAGTTTATCCATTATCATCTTAGGAAGAGATCATATCCATCGAAGCATCCAAAGGGAGAGATGTAACAAGAAAGGGAGAGTACACACAAAGTAAGAGAATTACTGACAAGACACATCACAAGAAAGGAGAAAAGTCAAAGGGAGAGAGTTTGACATAGAAGGAGAACACATCACATCAGAGAAGGAAAGATTCTAAATCTATCTAGTAAAGGGATTAAAGATAGAAAGAAAGTTGCAAGAATCAATTCAAAGGTATTTAAGCTTACCGAAAGTGAGACATTTGTATTAGTTACATTAGGAAAGCTTGATGAAACTGTATATTTCATATTGTATTAGTAATAGTATAGTGTGATAATGTAGTATGTTTCCATCAAGCCAAAGGGAGATATTGATGACATATAACTAATTGAATTTTTGAAGATGTTAAGTTGATGATCATGCAAGGTACTAAATTAGTCAATGTATTATATTTTCATTGATGTCAACTTGATGTAATTTATATGGTCATGGGAATACTGCCAAAGACTTCAAAGAACCAATGAATCAAGGCTATGCTATCAGTAATGCATACAAGTCAAGTATTCACTAAGTGACTACATACACCAACAAAATGCACATGGATGATCATAGTAAAAGAGAAGAGTCACAATGTTACCTAACAATCTAATGCATAGCCTTATCGAAAATCAGAGTTACAGTGTTGCCCGATGAGAAAAATATAGAGTAACTTGATGGAAATAATTTTAGTGTTACTTGACAGAGAATACAAGGATGGAGATTTTGATGAAAACTAAAGTCACACCGATGGAATAGTCTATTATCAGAAATCACTAGTAGAAGTGTGACCAACAGAATAGAGAGTTCAGAAAATGACAAAATGCGTAGATATCAATAAGTTAAAGAGAGAATTAACAGATAGTTATCATTGTTTTAATCATCTAGATAAAGCCGGAGATAAGTAATTTATTTAAAGCTAATTTATCCAGTTGGAAAGAAGGTCTCTTTGAGATAAATTAGGAGTTTTATTTAAATCTATTAGTGAGAATTATGGACCACGCCATGAATAAAGAAAGCCAAGAAAAGGGAAAATCGTGTCTATATAGAGACAGAGTCAATTCATTACAAATGGGGGAACTAGGTGAGAAGAAAAGAGAAGAGGAAAGATGCTAAATGAAATCTGAAGGAGAAGAAAGTCTTCATTCAATCCTGATCAACAAACTAAGGAAAGAGCTATATTCTACAGACACCAACCAACAGTGAGACAAGCATCACAAAGCAGAACAGTGTGGAAAAAAGGTACAATTGATTATATTGATTAGAGAGGTAATTGACTTATAATAGATCTAAAAATCTGCAATTGAGTTGTATGTATGAATAGATCATTAGTGTTTTAGTTTAACGATTGAAGAATAAAGCCTCTTACCAAGTAGGACTTAAAATTCTTTTACAATTGAGATACATCTCAAGGACTTTAAAAAATTTTGATCACAAAAGTAGCATTGGATATGCCCGATACCTATTGATAGGAAAAGAGAGTTTGATTAATGATGGTAGCATTAGATTCTAGATACTAGTTGACAAACTATTTCTAAATCCTCTAATAAGGTCACACCTAACAGTGTGTTTGTAACCTTTAATAGGGTTGGCTCCTAATAGAGCTCACTTTAGAAGAGTGAAAATTTTGGGTACTGTTCCCGGTGGTTTTTCCCTTAACAAGGTTTCCACGTAAAAATCATTGTGTTATGTGTTTATGGTTTATTACTTTACTGTTTCACATTTCACATATGCATTTTAGGATTGATTGATATACTCTGCATATTTACTGTGTTTTGGTAAATAGTTAACTACTTATTGGTAATCATACAGAAGAGAGGTTAACAAATCAATCCAAAAAGTAGAAAATTGATTAAATTTTTTTAAGGCATACATCTTGTAGGACAAAAGATAACTTGAGACATAATTAGTGGTTATAAGTTTTATGGGTTGATTTAAGGATTAATTTTTTGAGGCCACTGATTTACCCCCCCCCCCTCTCAATTATTACTAACAATTTCTATCAGAGCTTGTGTCCTTAGAAGGAAGGTTTCAAGACTTAAGCTAAAGATCACACGATGAACATACGAGATGTGCCCAAGTTGAACAAAGATAATTTTTCTTCATGGTAGACCAGAATAAGACTCCACTTATCATGTATTGGTAATGATGTTACTCAACACTTACATACTGAATATGTGTTGCCCACAGGAGCACCAACAGTTGAAAAAATGAGAGAGAAGCATGAGCACAATTGCATGATGATAGATCTTGCTTCCTCACTCTCCAATGCTGAATTTGAAAATGTCAAAACCTGAAAGACTACAAAGCAGATGTGGGAAAAATTGATGCCTATACATGATGGTGAAATTTTTTTTTTTTGATAGCCAAGGAAGAAAGCCTTAGAGGAAAGTTTGATGATCTCAAAATGAAAGAAGGTGAAAACATCACTTAGTACAGCACAAGAATCAAAGAGTTAGTCAATGCTATCCAAGGAGTTGGAGGTGTACTTGAAGAAGATATAGTGGTAAGTAAAATTCTAAGAATGTTACTGCCTACTTATGCTATTAGAGTATCTTCCATTCAAGAAATGAGAGCAGTAGAAAATAGAAATTTTACTCTAGATAGTTTAATTGGAAGATTGATTTCATTTGAGATGAACAACTTTGATAATAGTGTCTTACTAAACATAGAGTCTGCATTCAAAACTTCTATGAAAATAAGTAAATCAAGTCATAAAAACACTATGAGAAAAGATAGTGATAGTGAAAGTGAAGAAGATGATCTTGTTGAAATTGAAGCACTTATGGCTAGAAGAATGCAAAGAGGCAAAGGTAAATACAAAGGTAAATTACCACTTGTTTGTTTTAATTGTAAAGAGATTGGAAAGTTTGCTGCAAGATGTACTAACAGAAGAAAACATGACAGAAGTAATGACAGATCATTTGAAAAGAAATCTTACAGAGGTGATTACAAAAGCTACCGACAATCAAAAAGAAGATATACTTGAGAGTACAAGGAAAAAGGGAAAAAGGCCAATTACCTATAAAAATGCAAAGATGATGATATTGACACTGAATTTGATGAAGACATTGAGATGATGTTTGTGGTAGTAAAAGATGATTTAGATGATGATGAAGAAAGGTATGTAGAAACTGCACTCATATCTAAAGTTAGTAAAAATGATGTATGGATCATATTTAGTGGCTGCACTTGCCATATGACCATTGATAAGAAAAATTTTGAGACTTTTGAATACTATAAAGGTGGTTCAGTAAGAATGGGTAATGACACACCTTGTCTAGTTCAAGGTAGAGGAACCATAATATTGAATGACCAGATAAAATGTGAAAATTCTTATTGGGTAAATGGATTGAATTATAATCTATTAAGTGTTTCTTAGTTGAATAATTTAGGTCATAGAGTAGAATTTGAAAATAAGAAGGAAAAGATCTTCAATAAATCAAGAAATTTGAATGGTACCAATGAGCAGACAAAAGGTAACTTATTCTATCAGAATGATACTGACACCACTTGTTTGATTGCTACAAATGAAGACATATGGTTGTGGCACAAAAGATTGTGTCATGTGAACTTTGACAACATGATAAAAATTAGCAAAAAGAGAAATATAAGAGGTTTACCGATGATGGTTAAGCCCAACAATATCATGTGTAAGAATTGTCAAAAAGGTAAGATGACAAAGTCTAGTTTCAAAAGACAGACCCATACATCTGATGCAATTCTAGAATTAGTCCATACTTATTTATGTGGACCTATGAGGACAAAGAGTTATTATGGAGATAGATATTTTATTCTGTTTGTTGACGATTACTCTAGAATGATGATAGTCATGTTTCTAAAAGATAAATCAGAAGCATTTAAGATGTTTAAATGGTATAAAGCAATGGTTGAGAAGCAAAGTGGTAAAGAATTAAAATGCTTAAGGTTAGATAGAGGAGGGGAATTTATTTTAAATGAATTCACTAACTTTTGTAATGAGAATGAAATCAAAAGATAGGTCTCCACACCAAGAACACCATAACAAAATGGAATTGCTAAAAGAAGGAATAGAACCATAGTTGAGAGAAGCTGTTAGTACTGTTGTTTATACATTGAATAGAGTATAATTGAATAAACACACCAAAAAGACACCTTATGAGCTATGGTATGGATACACACCAAATGTAAGTTATTTCAAATTTTTTGGAAGTCAATGTTATATCTTAAAAGATGATAGAAATGGAAGAATTGACTCCAAGAGTGAAGAAGGAATCATTTTAGGGTATTCTACCAAGAGCAAGGATTATAAATGTCTAAACAAAGCCTCTAACATAATTGTTGAAAGTGAAAATGTAAAGATAGATGAATTTGTAGAGAATAATCAAAAGGAAAGCGCTAAAGAACCAGAGGACTACAATAGGTTTGCTTACAATGAGGAAACTGACACTCTACCTGACAACCAATGTAGAGCTCTTGAGCAATATATCATTGCACCCGAGCATCAAGCTGCATATACCGACGATCAGAAAATTGCTCAAGATAATGCACAAAGTGATGGAGAGCAAAATGATGAACAAAATGATGATCAAGCTGATAGACACAGAGTTGAACTTGTACTTGCCAGATATGTCGAAAGGAACCATCCACATAATAAGATCATAGGAGATAAGAAGGCTGGTATGAGAACAAGAAGTAAGTCTCTAAATACAAGATGTCTTATTTGTGATTATGAGCCCAAATCTATCAATGCTACACTAGATAATGATGAATGGATAAGTTGAATGAGAATGGGGAAGTCACCATAAAAAAAGCAGGACTAGTATACAAGGGGTACACACAAAAAGAAGGAATTGACTATGGTGAGACATTTGCACCTATTGCTGGGCTAGAAGGAGTGAGAATATTACTTTCTTATGCTGCATGTAAAGGATTCAAGGTATATCAAATGGATTTCAAGTCTACATTTTTAAATGGAATACTTGAAGAAGAGGTATACATTGAACAACTGCAAGGGTTTGTTGATCCAGACAAGAGGGAAATGGTATGTAGATGACACAAAGCCCTGTATTGATTGAAACAAGCACCTTGAGCATGGTATGAAAGACTTCATTCCTATCTTATAAGTATTAGATTTGTAAGGAATAGTGAAAACAATAATATTTATTTAAAGGAAGATACTGATGCTAACATTTTGATTGCCAAGATATTTGTTAATACATCATATTTGGAGGCAATGATATGCTATGCAAATCATTTGCAAATGAAATGAGAAAAGAGTTTGAGATGTCTATATTTGGAGAGATCAAGTTCTTTCTTGGTCTGCAGATCATGCAACAAGATGAAGGTATTTTCATTACACAATCCAAGTACATCAAAGAAGTACTAAAAATATTCAAGATGGAAGAGTCCAAACCAGTTGGAACACCAACGGCAACTGGATGCAAACTGACAAAGGAAGACAACTCATTAGAGGTAAATCATATTTTGTACAGATCAATGATTGGAAAACTCATGTATGTTGTACACACTAGACCAGATATTGCACATGCAGTAGGAATAGTTGCTAGATTTTATGCTAATCCCAGAAAATCACATATGACTGTTGTCAAAAGAATCCCAAGATATCTAAAGAGTACAGAGGAATGTGTCTTATGGTATAAGAGAGAAGGAAAATTTGAAATTAACTTTTTTACCGACGCTGACTAGGCTGGAAATATTGATAACCAAAAGAGCACAACTGGAGGAGCATTCTTTATGGGTGACAGACTTGTCACATGGATCAGCACGAAGCAACGATGCATCTCTCAATCTATTGCTGAGAGAAAAAATGTTATTGCTGCTGGAAACTACTCAAATATTGCATGGATCAAATAGTTATTGGAAGGTATGCATATGAAAATCTTAGAACCGGTAATTATCTATTGTGATAATACAAGTGCAATAAACTTTTCCAAGAATCCATTCTTGCATGCTAAAACAAAGCATATTTCCATCAAGTATCATTACTTGAGAGAAAAAGTTCAGGAAAAGGAAGTGATACTTGAGTATGTGTAATCAAAGGAACCATTGGCTGATATCTTCACCAAGCCACTACCCAAGGATGCATTTGAGTACTTGAGAAAGAGAATAGGGGTCAGACCCTTGTCTACTAGTCAATAAGATGACTAGAAGGCTGCATCAGCCTATATATTATAAGAATATCATTCATGTTGAGGCAAGCAGATAGATGAACTTCAATGATAGATCTATACACATCAAGTTATTTATCTACTCTAAGTACCATAATTATTACCGATGGATTGGGAAATTCAAGGAGTATATTATGGATAGAAAGGGTCCGTTTAACATTTATGTCAAATATTTGTTTGAAAAGATGTTTGTTTGGCATTTATGTCAAAGGGAGAGAGTTTATCCGTTATCATCTTAGGAAGAGATCATATCCATCGAAGCATCCAAAGGGAGAGATGTAACAAGAAAGGGAGAGTACACACAAAGGAAGAGAATTACTGAAAATACACATCACAAGAAATGAGAACAATCAAAGGGAGAGAGTTTGACATAGAAGGAGAACACATCACATCAAAGAAGGAAAGATTCTACATCTATCCAGTAAAATGATTAAAGATGGAAAGAAAGCTACAAGAATCAGATAAAATATATTTAAGCTTACTGAAAGCTAGGCATTTGTATTAATTACATTAGTAAAGCTTGATGAAACTGTATATTTGATATTATATTAGTAATAGTATAGTATGATAATGTAGTATGTTGCCATCAATTCCAAAGGGAGAGATTGATGATATGTAACTAATTGAATGTTTGAAGATATTAATTTGATGATCATGCAAGGTATTAAATCAGTCAATATATTGTATTATTGTTGATGTCAACTTGATGTAATATATATGGTCATGGGAGTACTGCCAAAGACTTCAAAGAACTGATGAATCAAGGCTATACTATCAGTAATGTATACAAGTCAAGTATTAACTAAGTGACTGCATACACCAACAGAGTGCACACCAATGGTCAAAGTAAAAGAGAAGAGTCACATTGTTACCCAATGAGCTAATGCACATCATTATAGAAAAGAAGAGTTACAATGTTGCCTGACGAGAAAAACATAGAGTAACCTGACGGAAATAATTTCAGTGTTGCCCGATTGAGAAGAAAAGGACAGAGATCTTGATGACAACTGAAGTCACACTGATGGAACAGTCAGTTATCACCGATGACAAGTTGAAGTGTTGACTGAAAGAAAAAAGAGTTCAAAAAATGACAAAATGCTTAGCTATCAAGAAGCTAGAGATAGAATTAATAGATACTTATCATTTTTTTAATCATTCAGATAAAGCCAAAGATAAGTAATTGATTTAAAGATAATTTATCCAGTTGGCAAGAAGATCTCTTTGAGATAAATCAAGTGTTTTCTTTAACTCTATTGGTGAGAATTGTGGAACATGCCAAGAATCAAGAAAGCCAAGAAAAGGGGAAATCATGTCTATATAGAGACAAACTCAATTCATTACAAATGGGGGAATTAGGTGAGAAGAAAAAGAGAAGAGGAAAGATGCTAAAGGAAATCTGAAGGAGGAGAAATTCTTCATTCAGTCCTGATCAACAAGCTAAGGAAAGAGCTAGATTCTATAGACACCGACGAATAGTGAGACATGCATCATAGAGCAGAATAGTGTGGAGAAAAGGTATACATGATTATATTGATTAGAGAGGTAATGGACTTACAATAGATCTGAAAATCTGCAATTGAGTTGTATGTATGAATAGATCATTAGTGTTTTAGTTTAACAATTGAAGCATAAATCCTCTTATATGAGTAGGACTTAAAAATCTTATACAATTGAGATAAATACCAAGGAGTATGAAACGGTTTAATCACAAAAGTTTCATTGGATATGCCCCATACCTATTGACAGACCAAAAGAGTTTGATCAAGGATGGTAGAATTAGATTCCAGATACTAGTTGACAAACTATTTCGAAATCCTCTAACAAGGTCACACCTAAGAGTGCGTTTGTAACCTTCAACAGGGTTGTCTCCAAACATAGCTCACTTTAGAAGAGTGAAAATTTGAGGTACCGATCCCAGTGGTTTTTCCCTTAACAGGGTTTCCACATTAAAATCCTTGTGTTATGTGTTTATGGTTTATTACTTTACTATTTTACATTTCACATGTGCATTTATTGATTGATCAATATACTCTGCATATTTAATGTGTTTCATTAAATAGTTAACTGCTTATTGGTAATCATACAAAGGAGAGATTAACAAAGAAATCCGACAAGTAGAAAATTGATTAAATTTTTTCAAGGCATGCATCTTGTAGGACAAAAGATAACTTGAAATATTATAAATGGTTATAAGTTTTAAGGGTTTATTTAAGGATTAAATTTTTGAGGCCACTAATTCACTCCCCCCCCTCTCAATTATTACTAACATTACCTATTTGAATGAAATGATCCCTAAAGCCAAATTTGGATCCAATTTGTGACAAGTCCCTAAGAGTCATGGAGAGTTGTGGTAGGGTAATTCCACTTCATAGGGGAGGTATAGAACCCCTAGAAGCAGTTTGATCACAAAGAAGACTTAAGGAAAAAGGATTTTGTGATCTTCTAGTTAATAAGACCAATCTAGGTTGAGTGGTTGCAAGCTCTGAATCAAGTGGTATTAGAGTGACTAAGAACCTAATTGGAAGGGAGAAGAGAAGAAAAATGTTTCAAAATGAGGATGGAGAGAGGGAGATCCCTCTACGAATCACCAATGTTGAGTTGGCCAAATTGGTTAAGGAGAAAATGGCAGAAAGAAAGGCAGTGAGAGAAGAGAACAGAGCCATGAAGAGGGAGTTGGATAAATTGAGAGGGAAGGTAGACAAAGGAGTACAAGAAGAATCTAAAGAAGACAAAGATGGTGAAGAGGAAGAGCCTCTACTGAATAGACTAGCAATTCCTATGGATTAGAGAGCCATGTTGGAAGCCCTTGAGAAGTTATGGAGAAAAGACACCAAGACTAACCTCCCTATGTTTGGAGGAAAATTAAATCCAGAAGAATGTGTAGATTGGATTGAAGACCTTGACAATCACTTTGAATGTGATAGGGCACCAGAGAACCAAAACATGTGGATTGAAAAGTCAAAAATGAAGGGCTCAGCCCTTAGTTGGCAGAACTTCATTCAGAACGAGAGACTAGATGAAGGAAAGGAATAGATAGCCACTTGGAGGAGAATGAAGGAAAAGATCAAGAAGCAATTCATACCTGAAGACTATGATATCCTAGTGCACCTGAAGTTGCAAGGTCTAAAGAAAAAGGAATTATATGTGAGTGCATATACTAAGGAGTTTCACAAACTCACCTTTAGAGCCAAAGTTCCTAAAAATGAGAAGCAGAAGTTAGCTAGGTACTTGAATGGACTCAAGTACTCCATAATAGATGAGTTGACTTTGTTCAATCCCAAAACAGTGCATCTATGGTATAAGATAACACTAGAGATAGAAGACAAACACAGAAGGAAGAGTGACTCCCAAAATAAAGGTAGAGGTGGTTATCTCATAGGGAGAGGAAGGTTTGGTGGTAGAGGACCATCTAATAATTTATTTGGAGAATGTAGTAGTCAAGAAAACTAGGAAGGAGAGACAAATCCTAGAGGAGGATTTAGAGGAAGGAGACCCAATGGGAGAGGAATATTTGGAGGAAGAACACCAAGAGTGTTCACTGGAAGATGTTTCACTTGCAATAAAATAGGAAAACATTCATCTAGATGTCTAGGAAAGAATGGAGGAAATAACGAAGGGAGAGAATGAAGAGTCCACCTTGCTCAAGAAGAAGACACACAAAGTATACAAGAGCCAATAGGGAATGCAGATCCAAAAGATGGATAATTCTTGATGTTCAAAAGGACTCTATTGAAGATAGTTGTAGACAAGGAACCACCTTAGAGAAACAATCTCTTTAGGACAACTTGCAAGGTGAAAGGTAAAGTGTGTAAGGTAATAGTAGATTATGGCTCAAGAAATAATCTAGCATCACTAGAAATGGTTAAAAATCTTGGTTTGAAGAAGTTACCTCACCCTAACCCTTATAAGGTCTCATGGTTAAACAAAGAGCAACAAGCTCTTGTAAATGAACAAGTTTATGTGGAGTTTTAGGTAGGAGACTACAAAGATAAGATTTTGTGTGATGTTGCAGAAAAGGATGCCTACCACCTATTGTTATGAAGGCCTTGGAAGTTTGATGTGAATTCAAAACATTATGGGAGAAGCAATGTTTATGCACTTACCAAGGATGGAAGGGAGTATACAATGAGGCCCTTACCAAATGATGGAAAGGAAACACACCAAGTGACTAGTGTTTTAGTTGTAGGAAGAAAGGAGTTTTTGAAGACTCTTAAAGGGAAGGACACTCCTTTTTTTTCCATTGTGGTAAGACCAAAAGGATAAGAAAAGAGAGTAGTAAGAGAAAAGGAACTAGAGAGGACAGTAGGACCCAAGGAAGTAAAAAATTATGTTGAAGATGTATAAGGAGATCATTGTAGACACTACCATAGATACACTACCACTAGTTAGAGATATAAGTCACTATATTGATCTTATACCAAGGTCCACATTGCCTAACAAGGCTGCATATAAATTGACACCAGATCAAAATGAGGAGTTGGCTAGACAAGTTGGAGAATTACTTGACAAAGGGTTCATTAGAATGAGCATCAACCCTTGTGCAGTCCCTACACTATTTTCTCCAAAGAAAGAGGGTTCATGGAGGCTATGTACTGACTCAGAGCCATAAAAAAAATCATTATAAAATATAGATTCCCTATGCCAAGGATGGAAGACTTAATGGATTGCCTAGGAGGGGCTAAATATTACTCTAAGTTCGATTTGATAAGTGGATACCATCAGATCTGGATAAGACAGGGGATGAATGAAAAACTCCATTGAAGACCAATGAAGGGATTTATGAATGGTTGGTGATGCCCTTTGGCCTCTCAAACACTACAAGAACATTCATGAGGCTGATGAATGAAGTATTGAAACCTTTTATTAATCATTTTGTGGTTGTATATTTAGATGAAATATTGATTTTTAGTAAGAGTAGAGAATAACATCTAACCTAATTGGAGATGGTTTTGGAAAGGCTCAAATAGGAGAAGATAAAGGTCAAGTTGGAGAAATGTGTCTTCTTGCAGGAAGAGTTAGTGTTCCTTGGATTTGTCATCTCAAGGGGAAATCTGAAAATGGCTCCAAAGGAGGTGGAAGCCGCAGTAAATTGGCCCACACCAAGGACTACTAGTGAGGTAAAAAGCTTTCATGGACTAGCTAGTTTTTATAGAAAGTTTATTAGGGTTTTTAGCAATGTTTGTGCCCCTATTATTGACACAATCAAAGGTGGAAGAGAGTGTCACTTTGTATGGACAAATAAAGAAGAAATTTTTTTTGAGTACTTAAAGAGAAGGGTAGCAGAAGAACCCATATTAGTTTTGCCTGATTTCAAAAAAATATTCACAATAGAATGTGATGCCAGCAATAGGGAAATAGGGGGATTCCTAAGTCAAGAAGGGAAACCAGTATCTTTCTTTAGTGAGAAATTAAATGAGGCAAAAAAAAGGTACTCAACTTATGATTTGGAAATGTATGCAATGGTTCAGTCCTTAAGGAAATGGAGGCATTATTTTTTGCCTAAGGAGTTCATAGTTTATACTAATAATCATGCTTTAAGCTTTTTGAATAGACAAGACAAATTGAACCATAGACATATCAAGTGGGTGGAATACATCCAAGCATATAATTTCACCATTAAAAACAAGAAGGGTATAACCAATAAGGTTGCAGATGCCCTTAGTAGAAGGAATCTCACAATTCAAGAATTCATATTGGAAAGTGTTGGAGTCAATTCCATGAAGGTGATGTATGAACATGATATGAGTGATAGATATCATAGTGATTTTGTAGACTACATGTTGCAGGAGGAGTTACTTTTCAAAGGAAGTCAACTTTGTATTCCAAGGGTATCCATGAGAGAGAATATTATAAGGGAGAAACATTGTGGGGGCTTAGGAGGTCACTTTGGATTAGATAAAACTTTGGATATGGTAAGAAGGTTCTATTTTTGGCCCAAAATGCAGACAAGGGTAAGACAGTTTGTTGAGAAATGCATGGTTTGTTAGAAAGCCAAAGGTAGATCATCAAATGTAGGACTGTATAACCCTTTACCCATCTCAATGAAACCTTGGGATTCCATCAGCATGGACTTTGTATTGGGCTTACCAAGAACCAAATAGGGATATGATAGTATCTATGTGGTAGTAGATAGATTTTCCAAAATCGACCACTTCCTACCTTGCAAAAAAACACATGATGGCTCTCATATAGAAAGGATATTGTTCAAGGAAGTACTTAGGTTGCATGGATTTATAATGAACATAGTATTACATAGGGACTCAAAATTCCATGGACAGTTTTGGAGAACACTGTGGAAGAGATTAGGAATAGATCTGTCATACTCATCATCCTATCATCCTCAAATAGATGGCCGTACAAAGGTCATAAACAAGTCACTTGGGAACTTGTTGAGATGTTTGACAAAAGACCATGGAGCCACATGGGATGTAGTAATACCATAGGTAAAATTTTCCTATAATGACTCAGTAAATAGGAGCACTGGTCATTGCCCATTCCAACTTGCATATGGGACACACGCTAGAGGGGTATTGGAGTTAAGAAACATCAGTAGTATGGAAAGAAGGAGTGCACAAGAAGAAGAATTTGCAAATGTTATGAAGGAACTTCATCAAGAAGTCAAGATGAGACATGAACAAATTTTAGGGAAGTACAAAGACATAGAAAATAAAAGAAGAAGGGATGTGCAGTATAAGGTAGGGGACATGGTGATGATCCACCTTTGAGCAGATCGACTTGATAAAGGGAAGTATACGAAATTAATGATGAAAAAGATAGGAACCTTCAAGATATTGTAGAAATTTGACAATAATGCCTACATAATTTATTTACCTCTAGACATTGGATTGTCTAAAACCTTCAATGTATGTTATATTTATGCCTATAAAGGTTCTGAGGTCTGTGATGCAGGTTTAGAAGGAACACATGAAGCTACAATACTTCAAAAACTTCCTCACCTAAATCAACATGAAGTTGAAGCCCTCTTGTACACAAGGATCAGTAAAAAAACTAGGAGGACATCATATCATGAATATTTAATTAAGTGGAAGAACAAGCCATTGGAAGATGCTACATGGCTGACAGAGAAGGACATTGAGAAGATGGGCCTACAAATTGTAGACATTACAACTCAAGGGACTTAAGTTTCAGTGGCTTGAGGTGTATGGTGCAGGTCACCAAAACTATACCTCATGTTCTTCCTAATATGGATTAGGATCCTTGGGGATCAATTGAACAATGTAATAAGCCCAAATCAGAGATCTTTTGGATCCTAGGTACAATTATAAACCAGGATGCCAAAATGATCAATTGGGCATGAAAAATGTTTTCTAGGTTACTTTCTAGGAATTAGGTCTTTAGGAATTTTTTGAATCCATTTGTGGCATTTCATTAGCCTAGGAGTGCTAGAGTTGTTTATTTGCAAAATTGTCAAAAATGTTGCTTGACAACTTTTCAAAAGCTACTCGGTATGGTTGGAAAGTTGCAATTTCAGTTCATAGCTATTTGAATTATAGTTATGACCATTGAAAAATATTTTTAAACATGTTTGAAGCCCATTCATGGGTTGGAAATGGATGTACGGACATTTTTTAGGAGGAAGCAATAAAGGAAATCAGTTATTTTTGGTACAGTCACTATTATTTTGATTTTATAGAATCTGTACAGATTGTATGGATGAATTTTTTTTTTTATAGATTTTTTGATGTTCTAACATAACTTTACTTTTGGTTTGGAGTGAATTAGTGTTTTTGGGTGTGAGAACCAGATTTTACAAGTTCACTGGTTTTTTCAACCCTAGAAACTAAGGGTTTCTCAATCATGGAGCCCTAACTTGCTTTCCCATAGTTGAAAAAGCATGGCCCTTTGGGAAATGCAATTTAGGGAGGGCATATTAAATATTTTTGAAGCACATAAGCAGAGGAGTCTGATGGAGGGGTTTGCCACCTGGCCCTAGGTCAAATATCTCTATGTATTTGACCTGTAGGATATAGGAAAGAGTGGATAACGAGTCTAATATTTTGAGAAGACTCAAAGAATGGTTGGGATCGATCATTTAGAGGTCAAGGAAGATTCCTAGGGGTTTGAGTAGGTTTCATGAACCCATCTTCATACTGCTACTTTGTATTCCATGCCTGGTCTAGCCAATTAGGCCCGTGAACAAAGTGAGGTTTTATTGCTGTAGGAGTGACATCAAAATTCCATCCCTTGGTGTCTAAAGGAGAATGATAAAGGGTATCCTAAGAGGTAAATATTTTTCCAAGTGTTTTGGATAGTTTGGAAGTTATCCACCAAAAACAATGTAGGAAAGGCTACAAGGAAGACAATCATAAATTGGGTAGGACAAGAATGTGGGTGTCTAGGAACTCAAAGAGTGAGTGATTCCTACTTTATTAGGTAAAAGTAAGACCTTCCCACTATTGAATTGACTATCCCATATAGTTGTGGTAGAAATCTGTCATTTTACCTATTTGAGGGAAATGATCCCTAAAGCTAAATTTGGATCTAATTTGTGAGAAATCTCTAGGATTCAGGGAGAGTTTTGGCTGGGTAAGTCCACTTCACAGAGGAGGTATAGAAGACCTAGAAGAAATTGGATCTGGGAGAAGGCTTAAGGAAAAAGGAATTGGTGATCTTATAGTTAAGAAGACCAATCTAGGTTGAGTGGCTGCAAGTTCCACATCAGGGAAAAATGGATCCAAATCCTCTAAAGCTTAGGAAAGGGTAGAAATATTCCTAAAATGGCTTCTTGTATTTTTTTACATCATTCTATATTAGTTGGAAATCATTGGAGTTAGTTTTTAGCAAAGTTGTAAAAGTTGTCAAAATGTTGCATGACAACATTTGCAACTTTTGAAAGTTGCATGACAACATATGGAATTCTTAGATTCTCTTAGGAGAATGATGACTAATGATTAATGTAAAAACATAAAATCATGGGGAAGGAATATTTATACAAGTAGGATCCCATTTCCTGAGGTAGTATGATGTAATGATTGATTTGGATTTGAAGGAGAAGCTTTGAGTTTGTATTTTTGGCATACAGTTGACTTGTTTTGAGTTCATCAGCTAATAGATGGATTGAAATAAGTGATCCCGTGTTTTATTAGTGTATTATACATATTTTTAAGAACTTTTAATTTATTAGTGAATTTTCTTTGAGTTCATTAGATTACCTTTTCAAATTGTTTTGCAAGTAGAGTAGTTGCTGGTGTTGTTTTTGTCATTTTAGGAAACATGGCTCCCCCATATCTCTCCACCATGAAAATCATCATGGACCTAAGGTATATGGAAGGGAAGCCATTTTAAAATTTTCATATGTAAGTAGGAGCTCATAAGAGCCAACCAGATAATTTTAAGGTCATGCCCTAGGCAAGTTCAGTGTGCCCGGTTAGGAGCATGACAATGTTTACATGTGTAATTGCAATGGAAATATTTGGAACATTAAACCAAGAATGGTTTTGGAAGCATAGAGGTCCTATAGTGACCTCCTAAGAGGATTAGGCATTGGTAAATCCATTTAGATAGATTTTCAAGCAGAAGTCATAAGACTACACAGAAATAGCCTATTTTCCCCTATTAGCCCTGAATTCTAGGAATCCACTGTATGGATTCCCTAGAGCCCTAAGATGAAAAAAAATCCTTTAGGTGCTGGAAAATAATTTCAGAATATCAACTTTGTTTTTGGGGTTGTTTCGGAGATTTGAGAGTGAAGTGAGAAAACCCCACTGTGTAGGGCTAATTGACCTACTAGGCCTACAAGACAAAATTCATTGTTAGTCTTGAGATCATTTGAAAAACTATTGATGACCTATTATAATGTGGTCATATGGGAGGAAATAAGTTGTCTCAATAAGGAATTCACCCCTTGTAGCACTTTTGATGAAATGGTGAAGAGAATGCACTTGGAATCTTCAAAGGTGGAGTAAGTGATTGAAGAGCATCTAGTTGATAGTTACCCCTAAGGTGAAGCACAAAAGACATAAACTCATTGAGTGATTTTGGAGTGGTTATAGGATACAGAAGACATAACTTGGAAGCTTCTAGAGGATAAATTAGGATCTTGTGAAGAATAGGAACCATTGGTGTCCTAGAGGAGCTTGTGTTAGCACACCTTGGAGAGTTCCTATCAAATTGGTATCAGAGCCAATAAAAGATTTGGCTTATGGTGAATGGTCCAACTAGAAGAGTCAGTAGGAGAGTCTACAATGGTGAAAAATGTAGAGGTTGCAAAGAAAGTGGGTGAGAAAGAGGAATATAATAGGTTTATCATAGAAATATTGGCACAATTGGATCACAAAGAGGACCAAGTGGAAGAAAAGACTGAAGAAGTGAAATATAAAGTTGAAGGAAAGAGAAAAGAAATAGTTTTAGACGATGAGGTCCCTGAAGCTGACCATGTTCTCACCAAATAACCATTATTGAAGGCACTGAAAGCATTGAGTGGAAAGGAATTGGAAGGAGTTCCTATCTTCAATAGAAAGATGGAACCAAAGATAGTCCTAGATTGGATTGAAGGGATAGAAAATCACTTTGAATGTGATGGTATAACTGAGGCACAAAGAGTAAAAGTGGAAAAAGTTAGACTAAGAGTGTCTTCACTCACTTGGTTGAAATTTATCCAAGATGAGAGAGAGAAGGAAGGAAAGAGACCAATTTCTATATGGAAGGATATGGTAACCAAAATTAGAGAAGCATATGTACCTGAAGACTATGAGATTCAGTTGCATAAAAGGGAACAAAGTCTTAGGCAAAATACTTGGATTTTAACCCTTATGCTGAAGAGTTTCAAAGGCTATGTATGAGATTAAGTGTTGATAAACAAGAAAGTATGAAGCTAGATAGAAGCCTTAATGGTCTAAAGTAGACTATACAAGATGAACTAAGTTTAATTACTCCTACCACTGTCTAGAGATGCCACCAAATTGCCATAAAGGTGGAAGCGAAGTTGAGAAAGAAACAAGATTCAAGAAATACAAGAGGCAGAGGTAGAGGAAGATATAATAGTGGAAAAAGAAGTGGATATGGTGGTAGAAGGTCAAATTACAGGAACCAACGAGAGACTAAGTTGCCAGAAAAATAAGAAGGAAGCTCAAGAAGAGGAAGCTTCAATAGAGGAAGAGGCTCTAAAAATAACTAGAGAGGAAGAGGCAATAGACAAGGAAGAGGTTCCTACTTTTCAACAATGAAATGCTATCATTGTAGTCAGATTGGACATCCAGCCTATATGTTTCTAGTGAAAGGATCTACTTCTCAAGGAGGAGAAAAATTTGTGCAAAAAGAGTCTAGTGGTTGAAATAAATGCCCTAAGGTACCCCTAGAATTAGAGGAAGGAGAAAATCTGATGATAAGAGGAACATTGATCAAAGAACTAGTAAAAGAAGAGCCAAGACAGAGAAGATAACTTTTTAGAGTGAAATGCATGATGATGGGTAAAGTATGTAGAGTCATCATAGACTCAGGTTCTAGTGATAACATTGTATCAGAGGAATAAATTAGTAAGCTAAAGATCAAGATGATTTCACATAGTAACATACACAAGGTTACTTGGTTGAATAAAGGAAAACATGTCCTTATGAATGAACAAGCATGGGTTGACTTCTCAATTGGGAGATATAAGGATAAGTTATTGTGTGACATCCTACCTATGGATGCATGTCACCTATTACTAGGAAGGCCATAGAAATTTGACAGACAGGCCATGCATGATGGAGCTAAGAATGCATATTCCTTTAATAAGGATGTTGTGACTTTCAAAATCTAGTCACTGTTGGAAGAAGGAAAATTAAAGGCTTCAGGTCCAAATGTTTTATTGGTAAGTGAGAAGGAGTTCCTACAAGCATTAGAAGAAGGAGAGGGAGTAGCATATTCTTTGGTTTGGAAGCCAAAGGAAGAGCATGCAGAAAAGATAGTTAAGAAGATAGAGCTTCAATTTTAAGTACAAGAGCTACTTAAAGAGTACAGTGACATTTTCACTGATGGGAAACCTACAAGCCTACGTCCTAAGAGAGCTATAAGTCACCAAATTGAATTTATTCCAAGATCTACCCTTCCTAACAAATATTCCTATAAGATGACCCCTCAAGAAAAGAGGAAATTGCCAAGCAGATCCAAGACCTCCTAAAACAAGGCCTTATTAAAAAGAGTATTGGCCCATGTGTAGTACCCAATTTCCTAGCACCCAAAAAGAGAGGAACTTGGAGGCTATGCACTGATTCCAGAGCTATTGACCGAATCACCATTAGGTATAGGTTTCCTATACCTAGGATAAAAGACCTGATGGACTATTTAAGAGGAGCAAGGTACTTTATAAAAATTGACCTCAAAAATGGTTATCATCAAATCAGAGTCAATGAAGGAGATGAATAGAAGACCACCTTCAAAACTATTGAAGGTTTGTATGATTGGCTTGTGGTGTCATTTGGGCTGTCAAATGCACAATCTAAATTTATGAGGCTGATGAATGAAGTTCTCAAGGACTACATTGGCAAGTTTTTTGTAGTATACTTGGATGATATCCTTATCTTTAGTAGAACTAAAGAAGAACAATTGAAGCATTTGCAAATTATGTTCAAAAGATTGCATGAAGACAATCTAATTATCAACTTGGACAAGTGTGAATTCCTCAAGCAGGAGTTAGTATATCTTAATTTTGTATTGTCTCAATGAATCCTCAAGATGGATCCAAGCAAGGTAGAAGCCATTGCCAATTGGCCTAATCCCAAGACTGCAACAAAGGTAAGAAGTTTTCATGGTCTAGCTCAATACTATAGAAAGTTCATTAAACAATTTAGTGTTATTTGTGCTCCTATACTAGACACCATAAAAGGTGGGATGAAAACAAAGTTTATATGGAATGAACAAGTTGGACAATAATTTCAGTTGTTGAAGAAGAAGATTGACAATCAACCTATCCTGATATCACCAAGATTTGAGTAGATCTTCACAATTGAGTGTCATGCTAGCAATGTTTCCATTGGGGCAATATTAAGCCAAGAAGGGAGTCCAATGGATTTTCATAGTGAGAAGCTGAGTGATACTAAGAGGAATTATTCCTCCTATGGCTTAGAGATGTATTCTCTTGTGCAAGAACTAAGAAAATGGAGGCACTATCAACTTCCAAAAGAATTTGTGGTGTATTCAGACAATCAAGAACTTATCTTTATGAATTCACAGGACAATCTTAGTCACAAGCACATGAAATGGGTAGAGTATTTGCAGGATTACACCTTCAATGTCAAGCACAAGAAAGGAGTGCAGAAAAAAGTGGCTGATGCACTTAGTAGAAGGATTCTGACAGTACAAGAAGTACAACTGTAGAGTATGGGAATTGATAGTTTCAAGGACTTATATGTAGAAGATGAAGAATTTGCAGAAGCAAACAAGGTATGTAAAGAGTATAAGAAGCATTTCCATAGTGAATTTTTATAATATACTATGTAAAGTGATCTATTTCTCAAAGGGAGTCAATTATGTGTCCCTAGAGGATCAATTCAGGAAAATTTGATCCAAGAGAAGCAAAATCGTGCACTTAGTGGTCATTTTGGAGTCGATAAGACTTAAGAGTTAATGCAAAGATTTTATTTTTGGCCTAAACTGAATTGGATATCAAAAAGTATCTGGAATTTTGTGTGGTGTGTCAGAAATCCAAAGGAACATCCTCCACTACAAGGCTTTATCAACCTATCCCCATTCGAAAAAGACCTTGGGAATGTTTAAGCATGGATTTTGTTGTGGGATTGCAAAAGATAAAGCAAGGAATGGACAATATTTATGTCATTGTGGATAGATTCAGTAAGATTGAACATTTTTTCCCATGTAAGATAGTGCATGATGCTTGTCAAATTGAAAATTTATTATTCAAGGAAGTGGTAAGAATCCATAGCTTACCTCTAAGAATAGTATCTGACAAAGATAATAAATTCTGAGTCACTTTTGGAAGACATTGTGGCACAAATTGGGAACCAACTTGTTCTCTGAGTCTAAATATCACCCTCAGATAGATGGCCAAATAGAAGTAGTTAATATAATCCTTTTGAACATATTGAGGTGTCTCACAAAGGAGTATGGTCAGACTTGGGATCAAAGCCTAGGACAGGTAGAGTATGCATACAATGATACTGTGAATAGGACTACTGGAAAGAGTCCTTTTGAAATTGTTTATGGACTGCACCCTAGAGGTATATTTGAGCTCAGAGAAATGAAAGATGGAGCTGGGTGGTGGTTATGCTGAAGAATTTGCACACTCCATGAAAGACATGCATGAAATAGTGAGAAAGAATCTCACAAAGAATGTTGAAAAAATAAAACAAAAGGTGGATGAAAGGAAAAATGAAGTTCAATTTCAAGTAGGGGATCTTGTTATGGTCCATCTAAAAAAATCCAGGCTACCGAAGAGAGTACCAAACAAGTTGCAAATGAGGAGATTGGGGCCATGCACTATTCTAGCCAAATATGGAAATAATGCATATAAGGTAGAGCTCCCTAAGGATATTGGTTTGTCTTGGGTCTTCAATGTTTCAGATCTAGTCCTCTACAAGTGGCCTACTCCAAATCCATACCAGAGTCTTATTGAGGTTTTGCAAGAGGTAGAAGATCTGAATCAGAACCATACACCACCTAAAAGAGAAGAAAATATACTTGATTCAAGGGCCTACAAGAAGAACAGATAGAAGACATACTATGAGAACCTGAATAAAATGGCATGCAAAACATGATGCAGAGGCTACTTGGATCAAGGAAGCAAAGTTCAAGAAGTTGGGCATTGGTTCCAACTTGCTCAATCTGAGGGTGGATTGAAATCCTTTCCTTTGGGGAGGATGGTGCAGGAGCACCTAGGATAATCCTCAATTCTTGTTGTGTTTTGGCTTATAATGACCTTAGCCAAGTCATTAGTATTTTTTTTTTACCTTAGAAGGTCATTCAAGTGTGTACCTAGGTGGATTTGACTAGGATCAATCCAACCTAAATGTTTATGCTTTATTAGTGGTTAGTTGTAGATTTAGCCTAAAGTGGGAAAAATAAATCCAAAGCATCCAAGGCTAAGGAAAAGGTAGAAATATGCCTAAAACGGCCTCTAAGATGTTTTGACATCATTCTAGGTTGGCTGGAGATCATTGGAGTTTGTTTTTACAAAAGTTGTAAAAGTTGTCAAAATGTTGCATGACAACATTTGCAACTTTTGTGAGTTGCATGACAACATGTGGCTTTCTTGGATTCTATTTAGAGAATGATGATGAATGATGAATGTAACAACCTAAAATCATGGGGAAAGCATATTTAGACAAGTAGGATCCCATTTCCTGAGGTAGTATGATGTAATGATTGATTTGGATTTGAAGGAGAAGGTCTGAGTTCTTGTTTTTGGAATACAGTCAACTTGTTTTGAGTTCATGAGTTAATGGATGGGTTGAACTAAGTGATCCAGTATTGTATTAGTGTAGTAGACATATTTTTTTTCATTCATTAGATTAGATTTTCAAATTATTTTGCAAGTAGAGTAGTTGCTGGTGTTGTTTTTGTAGTTTTAGGGATATGAAAGGGAAGACATTTTATAGTTTGCATATGGAAGGAGGATCTTAGAAGAGCCAACTAGCTAATTTTAAGATCATGCCCTAGGTGAGTTTAGTATGCCTACTTAGGAGCATGACATTGTTTACATGTTTAATTACAGTTTGGAATGATTGGGAACATGAAACCAAGCATGGTTTCAGAATAATAGAGGTCCTATAGTTACCTCCTAAGAGGATTAGGTATTGGAAAATCCATTTACATAGATTTCCAATAAGAAGTCAGAAGATTGCACATAAATAGCCTATTTTTACCTATTAGCCCTAAATTCTAGGAATCCACTGTACAGATGCCCTAGATCCCTAAGACCACCAAAATCCTTTAGGTCTTTGAAAAGTGTGTCAGAATATCAAATTTTGTTTTTGGGTTGTTTGGGAGTTTTGAGAGTGAATTTAGAAAAACCCACTATGTAGTGCTAATTGACCCACTAGGCCTAAAAGACCAAATTTCGTGTTAGTCTTGTGATCATTTGAAAAACCATTGATGACCTATTCTAATGGGGTCATATGGGAGGAAAGAAGTTGTCTCAACAAGGAATTCACCCCCTCCAACACTTGTGATGAAATGGTGAAAAGAATGCACTTGGAATATTCCAAGGTAGAGAAAGTTCTTGAAGAGCATTAGGTTGATAGTTACCCTTGAGGTGAAGCACAAAGGAGATCAACTCATTGAGTTATGTTGGAGTGGTTCTAGGATATATAATCCAGAACTTGCAAGGTCCTAGAGGAGAAAGTAGGATCTTTTGAAGACTAGGAACCGTTGGTATCCTAGAGGATCTTGTGCAAGCACACCTTGGAGAGTTCCTATCACCCTCTACAAAAAATTCTATAAGATTTTGAAGGATAGAATTCATTTTTGAAGGTTATCTATTTTTTTGGTGATGCAAAAAGAGTTAGACACATTCAGTGTAATGCTCCAAGATAGTCTAATTCTCACAATGTTTATTGAGTGGTCTAAAGGTCAGCTTGAATGCATCTCGTTATACTTCTTTACCCTAGTAATGATATTTTTTTTCCTCACCACTTTCTAGATTGCTCGATGCCATAGCCTATCTATTATGTTCCTTAAGTGCCCTAAGCGTATACAACTATTAAAATTTGACAAATTATTTCTCAAAATAAGTGGAACTTGTGATGGGTCTATTTGAACCTATAGGATCATGTGAGACCCCTCTATAGTATCCTCTCTCAAATTTGGATGACTAGAAGTAGTTTTTATAGTACATCAATTTTTCTATTGATACAGAAAGTGTCAAATACTTTTAATGAAATACTCCCAGACAACCTTATTCTTTTTATCCTCTTCCTGGGGTTGAACCATTATCATGAAAGCATCTAGTTGAATGGATTAACCCAAGGAATTGTCCAATTTTCCTCCCCACTCACTGGAATGCTCAATTTCATACCCTATTTGTGATGTCCCTTAAGTGCCCTAAGTTCACATAGCTATTGAAATTTGACTAACTCTTTCTTGCAATCCATGTAATCTATGATAGATATGTTTGATTCTATAGGATTTCATGATGTATCCCTATAATAAACTCTCTCATATTTAAAGACAAAGTAGATTTTGTAGGGCAACAATTTTTTTTGTTGATGTAAAAAGTGTCAGATGCATTCAATTGCATGATCCAAGATAGCCTAATTCTCATTCGATTTGTTGTAGGGTTGAAACATCAGAAAAAAATAAGTTTGGTTAAGTGGATTTACCCTAGGGGTGGTTTCATTTTTCCTCCCCATTCATCATAATTGTAGGTGTGATACCCTACCGGCGATGTCCATTAAGTTCTCTCCTAAGTGTACAAAACTATCAATCTTTAAAGGACCATTTATTGCAATCCATGCTACATATGATGGGTTTATCTAAACCAATAGGATCATGTGAGACCCCTCTACAATACCCTCTCTCATATATTTAAGAATCAAAGTGCTTTTCATAGGGAAGAAATTTTTCTATTAACACCAAAAGTATTAGATACATTCAATGAAATGTTCCAAGATAGCCTAATTCTTGTTATGTTCATCGTGGGGTCAAACCATCAATATGAATGCATCTTGTTAGATAGATTTAGCCTAGGCATGGTATTTTTTTCCTCGCCACCCACCAAAATTCTTGATTCCATAACCTAATGATGATTTCCCTTAAGTACCCTAAGTGCACAAAACTATCAAACTTTGATAAACTATTTCTCATAATTCATGGCACCTTTAAAGGATTCATCTAAACCTGTAGGATTCCAAGATAGCCTAATTATCATTTTATTCATTGTGTGATCAAACTATCTATGCAAATTAATTTGGTTGGGTATTTTTAACCTCAGCATGGTTCAATTTTTCCTCCCCACTCTCTAAATGTTTTACACCATACCCTACTGACGACGAAGCATACTAAGTGCATAAAAATGTCAAACTTCAAGGGATCATTTCAAGAAATCCATAGAACCCGTGATGGATAAGTATGAACAAATACATTATATAACATCAATATCAGCACATCATGTCCTTATTATTTCCTATGTACTCATGTATAAATACATCATATATCATTAATCCAACCACATCATGTACAAATACATCAATGCTATAAAATAATTCATAGATACAAAACTAATATATATGGTTGTGATATTTGTGATCCATAATGTATAGCTCCAACCACTGGTCCTCTTGACAACACATACATTGGAATAGTGTACAAAATATCAGTATTAGAGAAACAATACAAACTAAATATATAAAATAAAAATGAAAGTAAGATAAAATTTAAATAAAAGTAGTAGAATCTCATATGTACTCATATTTGCACTCTTTATATTCCCAAGGAATGAGGAGACTAAATTTAGTGACCAAAAATGATAAATAACCAGATTATAATAAACATAATGAACCAAAGATCATGATGGACCTGAGCTGTAATGAACTTTACTATCATTTTATATGAGCTAATCAAGTGTGCCTAAATCTTGTATGTCCATCATAGTTGAAGCAAGTGCATTTTAAATTCATGAGATGACTAAGTTTATTGACCAAAACAATTGAAGAATAAAATCATAATTGACACAAGGAGGGCGAGGAGAACAGGGGCCCAAGGCACTCCTAGCTATCCAAACCAACTTGCTGAACAACACATAAGAAACAACATAACAAGGGAGAGAATAATGGCATATAATTTATTTTAATTGATCAAACTCATTACATGTCAGGTTGCAAGGCCTTCCCAGTTTCGGCCATATACATACAAATGAATTATAGAATGATCTTCCTACATGTGATTTCATAGACCTACCATCCAATTATGCTAACACTTAATCTTCTATCTCAAACTAATACCAAAAACTCTTTTCTAAAACTCTCCCCTAAATCTAAGAACATAAACCAAATATATACAAGAGTCCACCAAAGATGTTGGCACTCAAATCCAAAGAAAGACCCAAATTTAGGTCCACAATATCCCAATGAGGGACCCCATATTAACTAAGCCATAAAAATTAAATTTAGAAGTAGGAAAGATCAGGATAAACTACTCGGTTAGAAGCCGACCAAGCAACATGAATAAATCAGAAAGAAGGTAACCAAGGAAGAGAAACAACTCGGTGAAAGAACCCATAGAGTAGCCAAAATTCACCGAGACCCATCGGTAAAGCAAGATAGAAAAAGTAACTAAGCAACAACGGTTACTGATCACTTTACCAAGCAGCCTCCAAACAAGCTAAAGAACTAAAATAAACATATTTTTCATCGATCAGGATTGGCAAAGAACCCAATATGCTCCTGTATTAGACACCTGGGGTTAAAATAAATGATTCCCCAAATGATGTGTTAGGTCCAACCTGAAATGAATCCAAATTAGATTGAGAAATCTAAGATGAGTCCTAAATTGTTCTGTTCTTCCATTTTATCATATACTCCATGTATTCCTTTCCTCTTGTACTTCTACCAACTCTCTATTTCAATATCTATTCAACTTCCACTGTCTTCTTCTTAGGATAATCACTCGGTACTATCACTTCTTCATCAAGTTCATGATATTCGTACAATTCTAAAATATAAAATATGGGTTATATGTCCATTTCATCAGGTAAGTCATCTTCTTAATAATTTCCACTATCAAATCTTCTCAGTATTTTTCAAGGACCAAATTTCATCTTTTTCATTTACCAATTGTCCCAATAGGAAATCTTCCTTTCTTGAAATGAACCATTACTGCATCACCAACTTTGAAAGTTTTATGTCTCCTTGATTTATCTACACTATCCTAGTATTTCTGATTACTTTGCTCCAACTTATGTTTTACACCCTCATGTAATGTATTCATGAACTCAATAAACTTTTTTTCTTCAACACTTCTTTTATCTTCTCCAACAATATCTTTCAAGTCTGATATACCTCTGGGTTGTGTGCCATGAACAATTTCAAAAGGTGTCTTTCCACTACTTTTATTTACTGAACTACTGTATGCAAACCCTTCTTGTGCCAACATCAAATCCCAATTACTTCATTTGTCTCCAAATAAACATCTCAACAAGTTACCCAAACTTATGTTTACAACCTCTGTCTGTCCATCAGTCTATGGATAAAATATAGAACTATATTTCAACTCAGTGTCCAACTTCTTGCAAAGTGTTTTCCAAAAGTAGCTAACAAACTTATTGTCATAGTCAGAGATAATACTCTTTCGTAATCCATGAAATATGACAATCTACTTAAATAAAAGATCTTCTATATGTACTGCATCTAATGTTTTCTTACATGGTATGAAATGTGTCATCTTAGAAAATCTGTCCACAACAACAAATATGGAATCATTACCTCTTGCTATCCTCGGTAAGCCAAGAATAAAATCCATGTTGACATCACTCCAAGGTTTCTCAAGAATAATAATCAATGTATACAAACAAATATTTTGACTTATTCCTTTTGCAACTTGACAAAATCCACAATTTTTCACAAATTTATGAAGATCCATATACAAATGAGGCCAAAAATACCTTTCCTCAATCAAAATCAATGTTTTATCAATACCAAAATGTCCAGCCAAACTAGTACTATGTTTTTCCTTTATCAACTTAGTTATCATTGATACTCTTGGTATGTACAACTAAATACCTTTGTACAACATATCTTCCTAAATGAAATAATCTTCATACTTACTATTGACGGGACTTTATGACCGGTCTGCCAATAGATGTAAGTTGTCACCAGGTACCGGGGTATCAACCAACTTCACCTGTAAAGTTTGTCCAGGGAATAAATTCTTCTGGCTTTCAAGCACCTAAGAGTTGGGTCTCAAAAATGCGGGAGCTAAGTTGGGAGTGTGACTATTTTGTTTGGGTGGATAGATGGTTTTTCTTGTCTCCTCTTCTCCAGGGATTTTGTTATGTCAGGGTTTCCTGCAAGCACACATTACTTTGCCAAACAAAATTCAAAAGATATACCAGGGTTAGGATTATTCATTCTACTTATAGTTATTCCAATACATTCAAAACATAAACCATGCTCTAACATACTACACTAAATACTGAAAGCATACAGAACCATTAGTTCATACATATTCAATAGCGAGGGGAAAAGAGGTCATTAATCTACTTAAAAAATTAGAGAAAGGGACATCAGAAACATACAACACAAAATAACGTTAATCCAGAGATTAGAATGCTAACAACTTCATTTCCAGAACTCTTCTTTCTTCATTAATAGGTTTTCCTGCAGCACTGGTGTGTACATCAACAACTCCAAGAGAGCATCTACTACTAAGAACTACTAAGAAATACCAAGCATTGAGCTCTGCTACAAGAAATGAAATGTTGAAATGCTATTACTATGGACTGCAAAATCCTCAATTTTTTTGACCCTTAAAATGAGGTCAAACTTCTTATTTATACACATACTTACCCTAAAGTTAACCTAATCTAGCTTTACACTCAACAATAAAATACAATATTTGGTGGTCGGTACTACTTGCACCACTTTACAACTACCTCAAGAAGAACATAGGTCTGACATGTCAGAAGAATAAGACAAGAAGAGAAGTATGGAATAATTGGCCTCGAGAAGAGTGCCAAAGTAAGAAGAGAATATATGAGATCTTCCCAGGTTTGAGGCTACATGCCTCGTCAATGTAAAATTGGCTCGCTGTCTTTGATGCGCCAGGTGTTCAATGTTGGAGCGGGGCCTTGGGAAGACCATCTATCAGAACCATCCCTCTAGCCAACATGCCCTGCTCGAGTCACCTACTTTCTAACATCCACTTATTAACTTCCTGATAATGATCAGTCAGCTCTGGGGAACCTAGATGCGGGTTATCAAAAGGATACAAAAATGTTGGATCTGGGACTCTGAGATGCAGGAGCTTACGCTCCAAAAATCATGAATATGAAAGAATGCATCCTGTTGGTGATAATCCCTAGAATCCAGAGAACCTTATTTCTCCTTTCTATTCTTGAATGTTTCTAAGAGCTGGGCAATGCTATCTTCATTGATATCCTTGAGACTAGCCCGACGGTACCTAGACATTTCCACCTATTTGCCCAGATCTGGAGTATTCAGTTTGAATTTCACGACCATCTTGGTGGCAACATGGGACTGGAGCACCATGCGAGATATGTGGGACATCTTTTCTCTATCCAGTCCCTCTAGGGATTGATATCGAGCTTCCATTATCTCGTTGAATTTTCCTATGACGTACTCCTTCAAAGTACATGTTTTGATACTAAAGGGATCAAATTTAAAAACCCTTGTAATGAATTCCTTGTACATATTTAAATAATATTCTACCTCCAAAACTTTTTCCCAGAGGGCCCATACCAGTTGCTTTCTTATCTCCATTTTGAGATCAAGTCTGGACTTCTGGGTTCGGACAAAGTCGAAGGACTCTTCTCCCAAAATTCCAGCCTTGGTAACAATTTCCTCCCTGAGGCTCAAGAGTTCTCCCAACTCATTCATCCAAGCCTTGTATTTGTTGGTCACTCCTTCCCAGATGGTAATGGTATTCTTATCTTGGTGTAGAACATTGTGGGCTACATATAGGTCCATTAGTATAGCCACTAACAAATTCCAAATGTTTCCCACCTGTTCAGCCACCCAATCATCAGTTTCCTATTCTTTCTTTTTCATACTCCTCAACACATCTATGTCACCCTATGGGAGCAGCACTCTAGATGTGGAAGCTTTTAGAGGAATAGTAGTAATTGGCTACACACGCTCTGTCAAAATCCTGACAAGATTTGTGTTCTTTTCCCTTTCTTCCTGGAGCTTCTAGGATTGCTTGTTATAACGGGCCTCTATCACCTAACTAGATTCTTTTAATAGGTCCAATTCACCATGTTCACCTCTTTTCCCCAGAGGTACTTCCGTGATTGTGCAATCCTTGGTTCTGGCTATTGCCACATCTATCTCTAGGGGAGGTGTTGCAATCACTGCAACTGTTTCTCTACTCAGACTGGTCTGAGTGGAATGGAGGGTCTGGGCCTTCTTTTGTTTTAGGACCCCCTGTGTCTATGCCACCATCTCAGATAGGGATAGATAGGCCTTTTTTTCTATTGGAGCCTTCCTCTTTTTAGAATCCACCAACCATTGTGGTGGCGGGGGTGGCCTTGCAACCAAAATTTGATCCTGTGAATCCCCTTCAGGGTTTTTTTGTGCATCCCTAGTGTTCTGAGTCTCTTCAAACTCTTTTCTTGTATCCTATAGACCATCTACATCATCCACCTTAGTGGCATTGATATCTTCTACCTTGGTGTCCACTTTCTTAGCAGGGTCAGATTCAACATTTTTATTTCCAAGGTTCTGCCCCTCACATTGTTGTTGTTGCTATTGTTTTTGTTCTTCTTTGGCTTCTACCACAAGGATAGTTCCCTCCATTGAGATATTCTCTATAGGTGGAAAAGGTGTGTGGCCAAGGTTTAGAATTTGGGCAGCTATGATCACCTCACCAAATTTTACCTTCTTTGGAGTAGGAGGTGGCATTTGGATCATGGCGCCTGAGATTACAGTTGCTCCCATAGCTCTGGTTCTCTCAGCAGATGTCGGTTGCTCATTTTGTACTATCTTCTCCTCTGTGGTGTTGGTCTCTGTAACCTATATCTCTGGAACATTAGAGATGTTTACCTATTCTGGCTCCTTTTCTCTTTCAACCCAGACCTCCTTCTCTGTGGCAGCTTCTTTCTTTGGGATCTCCCCTTTAGTGGGGATGGTCACTTCCTACTGGGCGATAATTTCTTCTACCATTTTCCTGATATCCCCTTGTAGGTTTACAAATTCATCCACCCTGAATAGGTCATCAAAGTTGTCATGCAGATGGGAGGTCTCTAGGGAATCTTTAGGCTGATTGTCTAGCTCCGAAGAGTCTGAGGAGACAATCTATATTTCAGGGATGTCAGGCATCCCAAGTTCTTATTTTTCCTTTAGCTGAGGATTAGCCATTCTTTTCTTCTTCATCCTTGTTACCAACGAGGGCCCTGCATCTAACATGGCTTCCCTCTCTTCCTTCGCTTCATTCCCTATTACTCAGACCATTAATTTTGCAAGTTAAGGAGAATTGGAAGGGCAGAAAGGTCTTGCCATAATAGCTAGGATAGCCAGACGGGTGATTAATGTATCTTTCATTCGCTAGGTTACTGCCAGAGTTTGCTACATTTGTTCCACTATGAGAACTATGGATGGGACTTGAGATGGTGTCCCAATTTTCCTCCTTCCTCTATCCTCACCCTACAAGGAGGTTCCATCTCTGGAAGTTGAACACCATACAAATGGGGCCACTTTTCATGTGCTTTTAGACACACCTTTTGAAAATACGTGTGGCTACATTCAATTATGTCATTGGTGATGTCCTCAATTGTTGGTCCCTCCAATGCATCCTAGTTCACTAGAGGGAGATCCATTTTATCCACTCCCTTTTCTTTGTATTGTGGGTCTTCTGTGGACCTGGTGTCCGAAAAATCATTGGGGAACTTTTGAAGCTTCAACCGCTTCATCATCCCTTGTGTCAACTAGACAAAATGCTAGTTGTGGACTTCAAAATCATCCTAGCAATCTTCCAAAAAATATTCTAAGTGAAGCTCATGCGGGGGGCTGCCCAGGGAAGTGTTGTTGCTATCTTTCCTAGCAAATCAAAATTCTTCTGTTTCAAGTAAAATTCTGCCAGCTCCAAACTTTTAAGCTCATTATCAGCTTCTTTGGCCACTGGTTGGATGCAAGTATAGTTCCCACAAGAGATCAAGAATGGGAAATTAGTAAACTTCTTCACTGTGAGGAGGGCATGAAATTCTAGAATCTCCCTGAAATATTCTAAAAGAATTATTTTATCCCCATAATGTTTGGGTAATAAATAGGGTTTCTCAAAGAAGTCGGTCACCCGAATGTATGTATGTTGTTGATATTGAACATAGTAGTGGCCATAAGTGTTGACCAAATTCATTGCTTCTTTGGAGATCTATTATCCGGCATCCCGAGTAGGTGTAAGAAGATTGTAGTAAATGAAGGCATCATTTACTTGGCAGAAGATGGGGAATTTCACCTCCCATTGGACCTGTGGGAAATAATACCATGTAGCATTATGGCCTTGGCTAGTTCCAAGCACACCTACTGTAAGTAATCCCCAGGCCACAAGGTGTTGTTGTGCTAGTGCCCATAAAATCTAGGAAGTCTTGTAGAATTTGGGGGTCTGGGTGACCTTGAGGAGCTAAGAGTCCACATGATTGGCGACGATAGTGGCCCAATCAAAATTTTTCCTGCCAAAGGTGATGCTGAACAAGAAATAGTACTTCCATGCTGAGAATTCCCAGGCATGGGGCTCTCTAAAGACCCTACATAGAGTGATGATCCCCATCTATATGCTCTCTTTAAATTTTATCTTGGGGATCTCTAGCTTCATCTTTTTGAAATCCCTCCTTGGAACCTTAAGCCAGTTGTTATTGAGATATTTTCAGGCCATGAGATCTAGCTTCTGAAATTCTTCCAAGGCTAGAGACCAGGTAAGAACAACTATGTCATCAAATTGGGGGATCCCCAGCCCTGGAACAAAAGTCACAGTGTCTAGATACACCATAGGCATTGGGTATCCTTTCAAAACTAGGGCAACAAGAATGACATCCTAGACAACCATGTTGTAGTTTTCTACCAAAGTGAGAATGAGCTCCAGAGCTTGCACGAAGTAGGAAAAATAGGCAAATTTAAGAATCCCAAAGCCAGCCATATTGATGGCTAATGGATCTTTCACTCTGCATTGAATGACCATCATCTTAACTAAGGCCTGCATTTTGGCCCACATCCCGACACTTGTGTCGGTGATTAGGTGCAACTTGGAATCAACTTTCAATCCTAGAATAGTGTCCCCCTTAAGATATTTCATTTTTAATGGGAGCTTTTCCAAGGCCTTCTCGGCCTTCATCCCGATAGCTACCCTGGTGGAAACAGTAGTGGGGAGTTCTAGACTCCCGGATGGAGAAGGTGGTGCAGATGCCTCTGACATGATTGATAAGTTTAATTCTGGCAACCTGCCAAATAGGACAACCATCAATATACATGTAAAACATAGTATTATTTTGGATACCAGAGATTTTCACCATTGTTGTACATCTATTCTTGAAAGGATGTTAGTTTATGTCAAACCTTAAAGATGATATACATAATAAGAATGAATTGGGAATTTGATCTCTACTCGGGCCTCCAGGGATTCTAGGTCAAGTGATGAAATGGAAAATAGGACCAAAGGAACACCAGGGACCTAGAGTCCAAAAAAATAACCGTTGCATGATAGGATAGGAAGTTAGCTTTACTAGGCTGACATGCGAGTGTCACATGGCCATCCAATAATGGGAGTAATGGCATTAACACCGAAAACTATTTGAACATGAGGGGAAATGAATGCTACTTGGGCCAGTTTTGAATTCTCACATGTGGGAAACTTAACTTGTCATAAAGGCTCATTTGACAGAGGAGAGAGAAAATTACCATGGCTCAAACCAACGAGGTGCCAAGTTCAAACCAGGCGGTATTTGGCCCATAGGGTGAGCTCAACAAATTGGGGAAGACATGAAAGGGCCCAGTGAGCTTGACGCAGACTAGGAAGGATATACACCAAATTTATAAAGGGACAAAGCACTATGAGGGCCAAAGCACAACTCATAGGCTGACCGAGATAACAAACATATATACAACTATATACAAAAAATTACATGATGTACATTATATACAAAAATATTTACACTAAACTACAACCACATAGAGGGCAGACAAACCTCTGGTAGAGCCATCCCACGAATGGGAGGTGAAAAAAGAAATGAAATCAGATACAGAAAACAAAAATAGAATAAAAAAATGGAGAATGTGGGAAGGTGAGAATAGGAGGTGCCTGCAACTGGTTCACCTAGAACTAACCGCGAACACACTAGTTCTTACTGCTGCTTGAACGTTGTTAATTACCCAAAAGCAATTTCCACTTAATCGCTCTGAATCACCTTAATCACTTTGGTAATTTATCTAAGTGTTTTGATGATGGTAAATGTGAAAGTGACAAGTGAAACCAATTTATACCCCTAGGGTAAAACATGTTGCATTCCTTCCGCAAACTCTGGAAAAGGAAAGCCTCTAGACTTCAAACCCGGGGATCCCATGTAGCCATATCTTCTCACAAAAGAAGATATGGTGGTAGAAAATCTCAGAGTCTAATATCTAGATGACTCAAACAGAAAAACCCACTCTGGGACTAGGTCCCAGAGACAAAACAAGACAAGAAGAAAAAAAAAGACAACCCTCATGGAACCAAATCCTAGAGGGAAACAAAGGAAACAAAAGAAACCAAGGAAAATGCAAAAGCGAAAAAGTGGGACCCAACATTTTGCCTAAAAAATGTAGGGATGGGTATGCAAGGTAGAAAAAATGGTGACTATCTGGGATGAATGCCTTAGCACATTCAAGAACTTCAAAATCTCTGGTTAGCAAAACTAGAATTAATCTTTACCTGGAGCACTTTTCTTGTGAAGCGTGAGGTGTCTCAAAAAATCTGTCTCATCAATGATTCAATCCTGCATTCTTTTGTCAGCTATGGGGTGTGTGATTTGAATGAAAACCAAGCCCATGACCTCTAGGAGAGGGAGGGAGGAGGCACTAAGTATATCACACCAAAATCATCATAACTTGCATGTTTCCCCTAGATACCAAAATTCTCTATTCTTCAGTTCTTTCTTTTCCTTTTCTTTTCTGGATGGGAAGGCGGTACTTCTTTCACTGTGAACCTTAATCTTAGATAATTTTAATTGAAACACTTATTTCACCTTTCCATCCACTTTTAAATTGCTGAATATGAGAGAACATTCCAGACCCAAGATATTTTAGTAATTTTTAGACTTGGTCAACAACCAGTGCAACCAATCTACTCCCAAGGTGTTTGATTACTTCTTAGATTTTATGTTAACAGAGGTTTGGACTGTCAAGATGTGAATTTGAAGAAGATTATCCATAACCTTTTACCATACTTACAAAACAACTCCGGAGCATGGAAAAATTCCACTATGCTAACAATAGATTCTAAATTCACCGTAGTGCACAAGGTACCATTCCAAAGACTAGGTGCTATGCGAAGCATACCTGTCTACAAGAAGAAGGAAACATGCTGGGAACCTAGAAAAATAAAAGAAAAATATAAGAAAGCCAAAAAAAGGAAAACACAAAAAGGAAAGGCAGTCCCGGAGGATGGCCGAAAAACTATTTACAAGGAAAAGGCACTCCAAACGGAGCATTGGGAAAGATATTTACAAGCAAGGACTTTACATATCATACAACTTTAGACAAACTCCTCACCTACCTTAGTCAAAATAGTGCTTGAGAAAATTCCCATTAATAGGAAATGGGATAGCTTCTCCATTGATGGTATTGAGGTGATAAGTATTTGCCTCACAGATCTCAGCTATCAGGTACGGTCCGAGCTGGAGCTATTGAAACTTGGTGTGCTTTCCCTTCTTTTCTCGGGCTTTGTCCCACAAGAGAACCAAGTCTAAAATCTGAAAGGCCTTATACTGGGCTCTTCGATCAAACCATCATTTTACTACTACTTGGTGATGTGTGAAATGTTCAAGGGCCACATCTCTTTGTTCCTCCATTCACATCAAGTTCAAAATCCAAACCTCCACAATGTTATCTCAATTGTTGAATTCATGCATAAACTATAAGACCAGGATTTGTAATTTGATGGGGAATACTGGATTATGGACATAAAATAGGTGGAATGGGGACATTCCCAGGGCTGCCTTTATTTTGATATGATCTACCTAGAGGGTGAACCTAAGCTTTTTGTGCTATTCCTAGGGGTTTTGTTCCAACAGATGTTTGATCACCTCAAGTAGATTTTTGTTGGTAGATTCAGCCACACCATTAACCTAGGGGTAGTAGTTGCTGGAGAAATTTAAGGTGATCCTTCCTTTGTAGGTCCATTTGAGTAATTGCACTAAAGAAAATACCAGACCATTGTCACACACTATAGAAAATGGTATTCCAAATTGGGTGACTATGTTTTCTTCCAGGAATTTAATAACTACATCTACCATGTTGGTTTTACAAGGAATTGCTTCATACCACGAGGTGAAATAATCAGTAGTAGTAAAAATGTACCAATGGTTGGCAGACGAGTTGGGTTTGATTTCCCTAAATAAATCAAATGCCCATTGGGTGGAGGATCTAGCTTTGAAGACTGGTTGCAAAGGCATAGTCGAGTTCCACTCACTATGTGCCATTGTTTGGCAAGCGTGGCATCTCCTAACGTGAGTATATACATCCTTAAAGATGCAAGGCCAATAGTATCTAGCAAAAAGGATCTAATGGGAAGTGGCATCAGCTGAGAAATTCTTGGTTCCAAACTGCCCATGAAATTCTTCAATCATCCTCGCAGCTTCGTCTCTGTCTACGTATCGGAGGTATATCCCTTCATAGTTCCTACGAAAAAACATTTAGTTTTTTATCATGAAGTATGTGCTCTTCAGTCACAGGGCATGATGTTTTTTTTGAAGAAGCCCCTCTGGGCATCTATTATTTAACAAAAATTATACCAGGTCAGTATACCATGGATCTTGAGTGATGGACTCCACTGTGTAAGTTTGGCATTCAATGTCTAGAGTTCCTTCTACCATTTCTCTACATATCCCCTGGCCTCAGACTATCTTCATGGGTTGCATTTCTTAATGATACTCTTGGAGGATGGCCATCCATTTCCCTTTTCATTCACCCAATTCACTTTGTAGGAGCAGAGACTTAATAGCCTGGTCTAGGATGATAGCGTGCAGTTTTCTCTAGAGAATGTAATGCCAGAATTTCTTCATAGCACAGATGAGAGAAAATGCCTAGTTTTCCAAAGATGAATACCACACTTTGGCATTCTTAAAGGGGGAGTTCATAAAATCTATTGGTCATTCTTTCCCTTCAACCTTCTAGGTCAAAATGATCGCAGTAGAATGTGGTGAAGTAAATGAGTATATGTGAAAAGGCAGGGAATAGTCCAGACTAGCCAAGACTGGTGCCTCAATAATTGTTCATTTAATCTAGGTGAATGCCTACTTTGCTTCAGGAATCCGCTCAATCTTTTATTTTTCTTCATCATTTCATTGAGTAGTTTGACTATCTCAGCGAATCCAGTGATGAATCGCTAGACAAAGTTTATCTTTCCAAAGAGAGACCTCATTTCTTTCTTACGATAAGACATTTGTAGACTCAACACTACTTGAACTCTCTCAGGGTCAATGGATATACCCTTCTCAAAGATGATATTCCCAAGAAACTTCCCTTTAGTGACCCCAAATATACATTTCTTAGGGTTTAGGGATATTCTATATCGGTGAAATCTGTCACAAATTTGGGCAAGGTGGGCGAAATGATTACGCCTGTCCCGAGGGAAGACCGTTAAATCATCCATGGAGATGATTATACACTGGTTTACTAGGCCTTTGAATGCAATGTCCATAGCCTTTTGAAATGTTTCCCCTTTGTTAATAAGGCCAAAGGGCATCCTTTAGTATGCAAACATTTTCCACTTGGTGGTGAATGTCATTTTGTCTCTATCTTTGTACTTAACCATGACCTGGTTATACCTAGAGTACCCATCTAGGAAGGACATCATTTGAGACCCATTCACGATTCGCAATACCTCATCCAATTAGGAGAGAGGGTGATTATCCTTCTTAGAAGCCTTCTTCAAATTGTGAAAATCCACACAAAGGTGGATCTCACCACTTTTCTTTCTCATAGGGATGAGATTGGAAACCCATGTTGTGTGCCTGATAGGAAAGATAATCTGGGCTGACAATAGTTTCTGAACCTCTTGATCGATTAGAGGATCAATTAGTGGGTTTACTGGTCTTTGCTTTTGCCAAAATGGATTACAATCTGGTTTCCATGGGATGGTATGGGTCATGATGGATGTGTCATAGGTTTTCAAATCCATATACCCCCATGCAATTACATCAATGTATTCTTGGAGAACTACAAGAATCTTCTCCTTCTCCTCTGGGGAGTAGGAGGTGCCAATATGCATAAATTTTTCTTCACCGGCCGGGCTGATGTTGAATTTTTTGAATTTTCCTCCCTTACAGGAGGATGATATATTCTCCCAGCCCTGAGGGTCTAAGTCAAAGATACATTCTAGCACTACCATCCCCTTAGGGATGGTTTTGGTTGGCAAGTCTATGATCCCATCGTCTTCTTCACCCTACCTAGTATCTGTACGATCTCTTTCTTCAACTATCTGATTCTTGAAGACACCAAAATTTTCCATGAAGGCCACGATATGATGATCATCCTTGAAGACCCAAAAGTGGGTGATATTGTCTAGAATGGATGGGGTGGGGACCATCTCAAGAGAGAACTTACGAAGCCGGGAGCCAGCCACTAGCTCAAGGGTACTGGCAGATACGACAAGGGCATCCATAATGTAGTTGCATTTATAGGGAATGAGTTCAATGCCAAAGGCATAAAAATATTTGATGAGGATCCATGCCTAGTTGTGGTATGTGGCCAACCTTTTATCATGACAAGTGTATTGTCTCTAGACCTTCTTAACGATCAAATCTGAATCACCCAGTGCCCAGAGGCAGGTGATTCCTTTCCTTAGTGAAAGTAGCAGTACAAGTACTAAGGCCTCATACTCCATGATGTTGTTTGTACAATTAAACTATAGCTGGTAAGACATGAGGAAGGATTTCCCTTGTGGGTTCATCAATTCCACTCCGACCCCATAGCCTTGTTTAGACCAGGACCCATCGAACTTCAAGGTCCACAAGTCATTATTCATTTTCTAGGGCTAGGAAAGAGAAGTGGCCTTTGGATTATTTTTGAAAATGTTGGGAGGAGTTTCCTCTAGATTTGATGGCATGTGGGTGAGGTTTAGCTCTGGGGAGGCCTTTTGTTGGGATTCCTGGACAACCAGTACCTTGGGTGTATCACTAGAATGATTTCCAGGTTCAGGAAAATCCACTTTGTGTTTCTTCTGCCAGAGGGCATTGCTATGGTGAGTAACAATGAAAATGAAAGGCTCACACTCTAGTTCAGAATGTTTTTGATAATGCACCTGGAACCAAGTGTTAGACAAGAGTGTAGTAGGAGTTGTTGTGATATCCAATGAGCTAACCTCACCCCTTAGTTTTTTGTTTAGGTCCTGAATTCTCTGAGAGACTATGGAATCCTCCCTGGGGGTGAAATAAAATGTGAGGATCATGAGAGGTTGATACACCCCTGGGGAAGTCTCAGAGAAAAGGACTTCATTTACCCTCCCAACTTTGGTGAGGGCCAGCTTCATCCTAGGTTCACTTTCTACCCGGATCTGGTTATACTACCCCTCCCAGGGGAGCCACAAGTGGGAGAAGTTGGTGGAGAAATACCTATTAAGGGTCTTAGACTAGTTCTGACTTAACAACATCCTGTAAGTCTCTGGGCTGTCCACCACTTAGATGTCTATTATGCTTGATATCTGGGGATCTTGGATGAGCTAAATTTGGATGTTCTTCAACTCACCTACAATTTTTATAGCAATTTTTTCCAACTCGACTACTATGCCTTTAGATGGAGTGGGATGGAGTCCAAGCATTTGGCATATGGATAAAGGCATGACATTGCCTGAAGGACCAGAATCTACTAAGCAATTATGTAGGTTCTTCCCTTGTATGTTCAAACCTAGTAAGAAGGTAGGATCCTCAGTGTTTTCCCAGAAGAAAGCCTCATTGGCATCATCAAAAGTGATAGTCTTAGGCAGGTAATTGATAGCTTACAAATTTCCCAAGAGCTTCAGAAGAGACTTCATTTTCTCAGGATAGTTCAAATAAAACTCCATTGAGGTCATGGAGGTGGTGGTTCTTTCCAACGCCTTTGTGATGTCAAACCTCCCCTCGGGGTATTGTTGGCTTCCCTCAAATAAATCCTTAGCTTGGTTAGATCTAGGCCCTTTCGATGGGAAGGATTAATCAGTTGTGTTGTCCTAGGGAGGGTTATCCTTGGGAGGTGTAGGTGTGTAGAATGGTCCTTTACCAGCCTGACTGCGAGTGTTGTAGGGAGTTCGTGGGTTGGTGAAGGCATTGGCCTCAAAGGCTAGGATAGATTCATCAAAGAACCCCTGCAATTTAGGTTCTTCTTCATGTTATTTATCTATTTCAAATAAAATGGTCTCATGGGTGAAGGCACCATGAGTGGGCTCTTGCGCTGATGTTTCCAAGGGAGTAGGATCGATAGGTTTTTGTATGTCCAACTAGGAGATCATGATGACCTTTTTCCAGTGTGGCATAGTTCACCTCAAAATGAGAGCCAGTGTCATGCAATCTACACCAGTTAGTTAGGGGCTGGAGTTTAGTTATCGACATAAACTAAGTGGGTCCAGCACCACCTTAAGTGTTGTTTTGGTTTAGAGGGCCCCCCCCGGTGTTTGTGTTGTTGTTCCATTGTTGTTGGTTAGGTTGAGATGCGTTGTTGTAGTTCCTTCCTCCAACATTGGTATTTCATTGGCTAGAGAAAATATTCTTGTTGGAAAATTGACTTCCTGAGGAAGCACAGCTTATTTTGTGTTGTCAATCATGGCAACAAAGTCATACTAAGTTTCTATCAAAGATAACTTAGGAGATAAAATGACTAAGTACAGAATACAGAGCAGTCAGACAAATACAGTGATCAGCACATCAATGCACATGTTAGAGAGCACACCAGATCATGCATGCTTAGGTATATACTCTATGATGTATATACATGCTATATCCAAATGCATAAGGTATAGAACATCATTATGTAAAAGATACAGACAGATTAGTACACTGCAGTCCAGGAAATAGTCCAGAATACAGAGCATAGAAGCTGACTACTATTTTGATCAGCGTGTATTATTTTGTGATGCTAAGGCTAAGCACCTTTACTTATAAGTTTTTTATGATGTAATTAATGTTGTTTTAAACACACTTGAGCGAAATTGTTCGGAAGTGTTGTATATTTTGTTAAGAGGCTGACTAAGTGTTATGTTTTGGGTCGCGCCTATTCGTTTGTAAAGATATAAGTATGTAATGTATTGTTATGTTACAGCGTGCAAGAGAAGTCAATTATTGTGTAAGAAGTAGTTACATAGGGAAAGTATAATGAAGTCAGAAGATGATATATCTCTTTGAAGGAGTAAGAGCATCCACACATACACGAAACTGATCAGACAACAGTGTCACTAGAGCAGTTCATTTTTGATATAGTGCATATCAACACTCAGAGGGTTGTAGCCTTCTTTTATTTGGGCAGTGCACCTTGGATAGTGATTCCACCACCCCTAACAGGGTTATTGTAAAAGACTCTTAACAGGGTCTGACCCTTAACCAGGTCATTGTACTCAATTTGTAAAGACTGCTTCTAACAGGGCAAAGGAAGTTTAACAGGTTCATTATACCTAGTACAATATTTTGTGGGTACTAATCCCCACCGGAGTTTTCCTCTGATCAAGGTTCTCCGTAATCATATCATGTTTTATGTGTTCTTGTGTCATATTTCTTTGGATGTACATTTGATATATGTTTAATTGGCTGAAATATAATTAATTGATAAACACTGATTCACCCCCCCTCTCAGTGTTTCTAACAATTGGTATCAGAGCTCTGGTCCTCTGAAAGAAAGTTTAACCACTTGAGAAGATCATGGACTCAGCTGAAGAAAAACATTTGAAAAATAATCTTGAAGCAGCTCTTGAAGATCTTGACAGATCAGAGAAAGAAAATGAAGAACTAAGATTGAAAAATGATGGCTCTCAAATACTTATCAAAAGGCTAAGGAAAGATCTGAAAGATTGTTCTACTAGTGATCTAGGACAACTGGTCAAAAATATTAATGAAGAGAATAAATCTCTAAAGGATAAACTTGAAGATCTGGAGGAACAACTTACAAATAACCAGAACACCATTGAAGACAAGATCAAAGAAAGAAAACAATTGGAAAATGAACTTTTGCAAGCAAACATGAAAGTCTTGGAGTTGGAAAACATGAAGAAGAAGTTGGAATCTGAATTAATAGAAGCAAAGGGTAAGATTGATAAACTCCACACAAGTTCAAATTTGATTCAATCCCAGCTCAATGCCCAAAGGAAAAAGGGGAACACTACAGGTCTTGGATTAAGTACAACACAAGATGAAATCAAATCATCACAAGAGAAAGAAAAAACACTTGAAGCATCTTCAGAAGCTAAGAAAGTTGAAGATACTATAGAGGTTATATCTGACCCACCTAAAAGAGAAATTAGACAAGTTAACAGAACTTTTTATGCATGCAAAAAACATGGGCATTTGGCAAGAGATTGTAAAGAGTTAAGACCTTTTAATGGTTATTGTTTCTCATGTAATAAATTTGGTCACAGGGCTATACATTGCAGAACAAGTCATAAGAATCATAGAAGTATGAATCAAAAAAATCAGATAAATCAACCTCAAAATAATTTGCAGAACATTACATGTCAGATATGCAACTACAATAGACACACAACAAAACAATGCAGCATGATGAGCAAGAACATCAAACCTCCTATCATTTGTCACACATGTGGAAAGGCTGGACATATCACAAGGTTTTGCAAATCCAAAACTCAGAAACAAGAAGATACCAACAAGTCTCTATTTGAAGAGAAAGGAGAAGTCAATTTTGTCTCAGCAAATGAAGATTCAAGCAAAATTTGGGTTGAAGTAAAGAAGGACAAAGATGTTGAAAAAGTAGTTGATGCATCCACAATGGTTGCACCCTCTACTTCTACTTGAATAGACCTTATTGGTCTTAGGGGGAGCTATTCTAGCTCAGAACCCCTGCACGGTTGGTGTACTCACTTCATAGTATGCACCTTTGGATTCATGGTTAAAAGCTCAGATTACAGCTATATGCATTCATGCATTATATGAATTGCATCGGGATCAAAGTTTGAAAATCTCTATGTATGGTTGCAAGCATTAAATGTGACAGATCGTATAAAAAGAAGTTCATATTTGATAATTCTCACATTTACATTTGAAGAGAAATAAATTGAAGAGTATTGGAGCACTAAGACATCTAGGCTCAAAGACTTAGCAGTTTGAAAGTTGGAACGAACGGTTAAACAGTTTGAAACGAAGCCCTAGCCATCGCGTCATTTTAGAATTTAATGGAAACCCTACTTAAAAAATAACCAAGTAAGTAACGGTGACCCCAGTTGTATTTGATGTTGCGGAAAGAAAGAGATTCATATTTAAGAAGCACCCATTCAAGTCTATATTGGATGATGTGGAAGGAGCTTTCTCTAAAACCCTGCTTGGTGTTGTTCACATGGAAGATATCTGCGCATACATATACTGCAAGAAGGAATCACTAGGAGATTATAATATAGCTTCTCACATGGCATCAATGCTAAATAAGGACTTCACATTCAAAGATGAATTCACACACCTACAAGATAACCCTATTATCGAGTATTTGAGTGCGCACAAGTTTGAAGAACCAGAATGGATAAAATTTTTGTTGAGCATAATTCATGATGATCTATTTTGCATTGGTGATGTCCCTGTCTGTATCACCATAGACCTAATCCATTAGTTGACTGGACTTCCAATGACTTGACTAGTATTTCCCATTGATAAAGTTGTTAAGAAGCAGATTGAGAAAGTTTTTTGTTAAGAAGTGAGAGGCATGGTATGACAATAGACCCCATCAAGGAGGATGACATCAAACTCATGACAATAATACTTGGTTACAGGTTCCAGAAAGCAAGTAGGTTGAATAGTGTATCTATAGAAACAGTACTTGTAGCAATTAGAATAGTAAAGGATAACACCTAGTACAACCTTTGTGAGATCTTGCGTGATCAGTTGATCAAAAATATCAGAATCATCAAACATGATAGAAGCAAAACATTTAGGTTTAGATCTCTGATCATCTATTTGTATCACCACATAGTAGGTAAGGTTGTAGACCTCTAACTAGACAAAGGAAAACCTATAATGACTCAAATATCTCTCAAAGAAACAGTAGAAAGAAGTGCAAGAGATAAAATGGACATGGACATAAAGATATTCAGGGTTAAAATGCAGAGCAGGGTCATACTATCTGAGAAGATAGTTGACAAGTACAGGGATACAATATGCTTTATGGTTGAAATAGATTGCACATGCATGGAGGCTATTGAGCCTAGAACTAAGTGGATTCATCCACTAGGATATGAAGTTGAAGACCATGTGCTAGAGGGATATGCGCAGGTCTTATTGTCAGCACCTATAGACCCCAATGAACCCAGATGGGGAACCTACAAAGAAAAGATGGATGAAGTGGACATTGAACTAAAACTTGTTGTTAATAAAAGGAAAGCATCCAGAACTACATCTAACATACTGAAAGCTCATTGAGTCAGTCAAGAAGATTTTAACAAGGCTAAAGAAGCCAAAATTGCTAAAGTTAAGATTCAGAAGACTGATGAATCTCAGAAGAAGAAACAAAAGAAAAATGAGGAGAGTACATCTATGCCTACTACCACCATTGACTTAGATACATCTCCACCTTCTATTCCTAGAAAGAAACCCAGAGGAAGGAAGCAAGCTGCCACAGGTCATCCATCTTCAAGAACCACAAGGAGCACTACAAAGAATACACAAGCACCTCCTGAGGTAGGTTTCAGATCAAGCTTGAACATATTGAAGAATAGGATTATAAATGAAGGTAGATTGGATACACTTTCAAAGGTCTATGAAAAATATACAAAAGTTGATAAGACATAGATACATTACATGGTCATATCTCAGTTGATCAAGTTTAAGAAATTAGTTCTTGAACTTAAGACAGTGATACCAGATAACTTATGGAATGTATTGGAAATTATGAAAAGACATGCTATTGAGGAAGACATGAAGATTAGAGAAGAAACTCTGGTTACTCTTCTCCATGTTTGTTCACATGATGAGAAGGCTATTTTACTAGATCTTGTAAAGCCTCATATCTGTAGTAAGACAAGGAATTTACAGATAATGAACAAGGAATATGAATAGGTTGGAAATGAGACTAACAAGGCATTTGCAAAAGTATTTATGGACATACAGATGTATCCACCAATGGCGCCTACAGCAAAAGTTACTGCAGCTCCTCCCAAACAAGATATAACTCCAGTAATTTAGAATGCACCCATAACAGGTCTATAGGTCTCTGCGCCCACACTGACAATAACTTCTGAGACAACTAAAGACACAGAGGAAACTATAGTGATTGATGATGTAAATATTTCTATGATAGCTTTAGATAATGATATGGATAAAGTTGATGAAGCCTTTGAAACCACCAAGGACATGAACATTGATGATAAATCTTTACAATAGGATGAAGTTCCTTTAGATTTAGATAAGGAGAAAGACACTCAAGTTGATGAGTCACCAGTTAAAGAGGTACATATCAAAAGTGAATGTGTAGACACAAGTCAGAATACTATTCCATCACCATCCACCTCATTGTTGTCAAGGTTAACTCCTGATTCAGCAAGTTTTGACACATGGGAAGAAGAAGACCTCATTAAGATTAGCGTCCTTTCTGTGGAAAAGGAAAAGGAGAAACATGTGATGAGGAACCCACACTTTATTGAATCAATAAACATTTTGAATGAGTTAGTTCCTGCTGATAAGAAAGTTACAAAAGTTCAAACTGTTGAACATGTAGATAGTGTACAAACAAACTTCAAGTCACACTTCACCAGCTTAGTAGAGACAGCCACTAAGATTGCAGAAGATGAGTATAAGAAGGAAAGATTGAATAAAGTGGTGAGGAACTTTACCTTGGATCTGAACTCTCTGAAGATTGGATAGTCTATACTAAAAGAGCTAGCAGAAAAAAGGAAGAAATTCATAGCAAACTGCATGGATAGAGTGAAGCTCACCTCTAAACACAGTAAAAAGATAGTTGAAGCAGAGGAAATGGTGGACAAAATAAGAAAATCTGTTGAGAATTCCACATAGGACATGAACATATGCAATAATGTCTACCAAGGACAATTGGACAAAATCAAGAAGGCAAAGATTGAAATAAGCAAGATAAGAGTTAGACAAACTTAGTTGAGAAATGCACTTGCGCCTTCATTATCAGTTCTTATTGAGAACATCAAACAGATAGATGAAACAATGCAAACTTATGATCAAGGTCCTTGCTTGGATCTAGTGAAAATGGAGAAGTTAACATATGCTTTATGTGCGCACCTCAAAAAATTTGATGCAATGAAAGCATTCAGGCAGAAAGAGATTCTGTCTCTTCAAGTTGTGTACCCTGATGTATATATGGAGTAAGTATGAAGACTTACAGTTTTTTGCACACCTTTGTCATTCATGTCAAAGTGGGAGTAGTATAGAATGTGTATATGCAGAGTAGTATATATGTATATGTCATTTTGAGTAACTTAGCCACATTCCTTTGATGCCATAAATGATAAATGGGGAGATTGTTGGCAAGTTGACTTCCTGAGGAAGCATGGCTTATTTTTTGTTGTCAATCATGGCAACAAAGTCATACTAAGTTTTTTTCAAAGATAACTTAGGAGATAAAATGACTAAGTATAGAATATAGAGCACTCAGACAGATATAGTGATCAACACGTACATGTTAGAGAGCACACCAAAGAATGCATGCTTAGGTATATACTCTATAATGTATATACATGCTATATCCAAATGTGCAAGGTACAGAACATCAGTATGAAAAAGATACAGACAGATTAGTACACTGTAGTCTAGGAAACAATCCAGAATACAAAGCACAGAAGCCAACTACTATTTTGATTAGCGTGTATTATTTTGTGATGCTAAGGCTAAGCGCCTTTAGTTATATGTTTTTTATGATGTAATTAATGTTTTTGTAAACACACTTGAGCTGACTTGTTTGGAAGTGTTGTATATTTTGTTAAGAGGCTGACTAGGTGTTATGTTTTGGGTCATGCCTATTGATTTGTAAAGATATAAGTATGTAATGTATTGTTATGTTACAGTGTGCAAGAGAAGTCAATTATTATGTAAGAAGAAGTTACAGAGGGATAGTATAATGAAGTCAGAAGATGATATAGCTCTTTGAAGGAGTAAGAGCATCCATGCATACACGGAACTAATTAGACAATAGTGTCACTACAACAGTTCATTTTTGATATAGTGCATATCAACACTTAGAGGGTTGTAGCCTTCTTTTATTTGGACAGTGCACCTTGGACAGTGAGTCCACCACCCCTAATAGGCTTATTGTAAAAGACTCTTAATAGGGAGACTACTTCTAAAAGGGAAAAGGAACTTTAACAGGTTCATTATACCTAGTACAATATTTTGTGGGTATTAATCCCCACCGGAGTTTTCCTTTGATCAAGGTTCTCCATAATCATATCATGTGTTATGTGTTCTTGTGTCATATTTCTTTGGATGCACATTTGATATATGTTTAATTGGCTTAAATATAATTAATTGATAAACACTAATTCACCCCCCCTTCGAGTGGTTCTAACAATTCCCTCTCTAGGAATTGGGGTTGTGGGGCATAGAGGGCCCCACCTTCAACTGTCCCATGTCCATAGTCAGTGAGGACACTAATCACCAGAGGGATTCAACCTCGGTAGACAACTAGGTGTTCGTGTCCCAGTGTGACAGTTGTTGTGGTTGGTTCCAAGGGAATGCGACATCAGCTCTTGTAGTCTAGGACGCTAATCCTCCAGCCGTGGGTGAGTGGAAAAAGGTAGTGCAGAGGGTTGTGTCAATGGTTGTTGCATTTTTTGCAGCTAGTTCAAGGGAAGGAATTCTATACCCGGTATTGTCTGTGTTTGTGATGGGTCAACGTACAGGGCCTGTTGGTCTATTGATGGTGGTGGGTTCATGGCCATTTCTGGGGCACACATTGCCTGATTGGGGTTGTATCCTCTGGCATAAGAAGTTCTATTGGTTACCATGTTGAAAGGCGTGCTCTACCCAATCCCACCGGGAGCTTTGTTCAAACTGCGGGACAACTCCAAGGCTAGGTTGTAAACCTTTGCTAGAGTATCCTGGTCATTTGGGGTGATTATTCTCCATAGGAGAGTGGAAATGAAAGGGTCCATCATGTTAAGGTATGTCTGGATGGTTACATCCGCAGATGGGATGAAGGGGCCTGTGCACCGCTTCAAGGCTCGTAGGAATCGATGGTATAATGCTGCAAGGGGTTCATTTGGTTCCTTTCTAATGGAGATAAACTGGTTGTGGGACCACGTCGAGTCCACATTTACATTCAAGGTCGCCAAGTAGGCATCCTAGATATCCTGCCAATTGTTGATAGAGTTTGTGGGTAGGTTAAGGTACTAGTTTAACTCATTATGTCCCAAGGACAGAGGAAACATTTGGGTTACAATGTCTTGATATTGGATCTGATGTTAGTTCATGGAATCTTTGTATGCCTATAGATTCTCTTCTATGGTTTGTGAGCATAAATGCTCATATCATGTGCAAATCTTCTTTGGATGCAGAGGAAGATCATTGGTAGCACCAGGAAACTACCCCATGTGGGACCTAGTGTTACTGAAGTACGTAGCCATCTGGGGTGTTGGATTTTGGCTAGGTGGAGCATTGGTCCTTGAGATTGTCTAGGAGACTCAGGTATTCTGAGATGTAGTAGCTCCCCAGACAAGGTTGGCAGGCTACTTGGTTTGTGGGGTCTTCCTCTTTTAAGTATGAGGCTCAAGTTCAACAAACCTTCTGGGGTTAGGGGCTGATCTAAGGACTCTTTCAAATCACAAAGGTGAAAATGATCCAATAATGCTAAAGGTATGATTCCTAAAACTATGGCTTTGGGAACCCTCAGGCAGTGTAAATTCAAAATCTTCCAAAGGTCACAAGATCATGCCCTCCTAGCACCAGTTTCTATCGACGAGACTTTGTGACCGGTCCTCCAACTGATGTAAGTTGTCACCAAGTACCGGCCAACTTTGACTGTAAAAGTTTTATGGGGAATAAATTCTCTGGACCTTCAAGCATCTAACAGTTGGGTCTTGATAGTGCAGGAGCTAAGTTGGGAGTGTGACTATTTTGTTTGGGGGGATAGCTGGTTTTTCTTGGCTCGTCTTCTCTAGGGATTTTGTTATGTCAGTGTTTCCTACAAGAACACATTAGTTTTCCAAATAAATTTCAAAAGATATACTAGGGTTAGCAGTATTCATTCTACTTATAGTTATGTCAATACATTTAAAAAATCAACCATGCTCTAACATACTACACTAAATACTAAATGCATACATAACCATCAATTCATACATATTCAATAGTGAGGGTAAAAGAGGTTGTTAATCTACTTAAAACATTAGAGCAAGGGACATTGGAAACATATAGCACAAAAGAACGTTAATCTAGAGATTAGAACACTAACAACTTCATTGCCAGAACTCTTCTTTTTTCAATAACAGGTTTTCCAGCAGCACTGGTGTGTACATTAATGGCTCCAAGAGAGCATCTACTACTAAGAACTACTAAGAACTACCGATAATTAAGCTTTTTAACTACAAGAAATGAAATGCTGAAATGCTGTTACTATGAAATGAAAAATCCTCAATTTTGTTGACTCTTGGAATGAGGTCATACTTATTATTTATACACATACTTGCCCTAAAGTTAATGTAATCTAGCTTTACACTCAACAATAAAATACAATACCTAGTGGCCGGTACTACCTGCACCACTTTACAACTACCTCGAGAAGAATAGAGGTATGACATGTCAGAAGAATAAGACAAGAAGAAGTATGGAAGAATCATCCTTGAGAAGACTTCTAGAGTAAGAAGAGAATAAATCTGTTCTTCTGAGGTTTGAGGCTATGTTAGCACTATGTTGAAATTTTTTTGAATTTCTTGGTCTTTTGCTTTTCCCGCACTTTCTTGTTTCAAAATCCTGTGTTTTACCACTCAAAAAAGGGTCAAATTCCTTTTGAAGTCATGTTGAATTTTGCTCGCTTAGCCGCGTTGGTCTTTTTGCAATGTTTTTAAGTTGTGCGAGTAGGCAACGAGCTGTCAATGAAGAGAATCGCGCAATCGTGAGCTGTTTATGTCAAGTTTTGGTATGACTGCGAGTGGGCGACGAGCTGTTTTAAAATTGTAAATCACGCATCCATGATTCTTTTTGGAAGTCAAGTTCTAAGTTTGCGAGTCAGCGATGAGTAAAAAATTATGTATCACGCAACCACGATGAGCCCATGTCAAGTTATCATTTGTCTGCGAGTGAGCGGGTCTTATGTTTGTAAAGGTTAATTGCGTAGTCGCGATGCCTTATTGAAGTTAACTCAAAGGTCAGCGAGTCAGCAATGAGTTAAAGTTATGTCTATCGCCCAGTCGCTGAAAGATTTTGCTGTCTACTTCATGCTCCATGACCGAGCGAGTATTGTTAAAACTTAAGCAGTCGCATACCTGCATCAGTCTTTTGTATCAATGTTTTAAGTTGCGCGAGTGCACGATGAGGTCCTGTCATGTAGATGTCGCCTACTCACATAGGTTTTAACTCATGTGTATTTTGCAGAGCGAGTGCGCGACGAAGGTATAAAGCACCGATATGAAGCTGCATCACACAGTCGTAGAAGCATTTTCAAGATTCATGATAGTCTGCGACAGAGTGACAAAGAAATCATTCAATGCCTCGCTCACTCGCTGATGCTTTGAGGTGATCAGAAAAGAGCCCGCGAGCGTGCGACGAGCCAAAAGAGAAGGTCATTGCTCAGTTGCCAGGCAGAAGAGAAGAAAGAAAAATAGCTCGCGAGTGGGCGACGAAGGTGAAAAATGAAGCAGTCATGCACTCGCAGTCTATAATGAAGTAAAGTTTCTAAGCTCGTGAGTTTGCGACTGAGAAAAGAACAATGCATCGCTCACTCGCGCATTAGATGAAAGCAGGAATAAAAGGATAGAGAGTGAGCGATTGGACAGAGTATGAGTTAAAGAAGATGAATATCACTCAGTCGCCCAGTCAATGAAGGAAAAAGGAAATTAGCTCGCGGGTATGCAACAAGCAAAAGGGAGAAAAGCATTGCTCAGTCACCCAAATCAAAAAGTGTAGTTTAAAAGCTTGTGAGTGTGCGATTAAGGAATAAGCTGAAAGATGAGAAGCGTGGTCGCTCAGTCGCCCAAATTTAGGTGACATCAGAGATCAACTCATGAGAGTGTGATGAGTAACAAAAGAAAGCATCGCTCAATCGCCTGAGCCCAAAAGAAAAACATAAAAGGAGTGCGAGTACGTGACAGACTTAAGGTGAAGTCAAGGGCTAGGTCATCGCTCACTCGCGGAAGATGAAAAGTTGAGCGAGGATGGACGGCAAGTATGCGACCAGTTAGGTAATGGGGATGTGTCACTCACTCGCAAGGGTATTTCTAAAAATGAATAAAGTGCAAAGTGCTGGCAAGATTCAGGCTGACGAGTGCCAGATGGAAAAAAGCGTACACTCTCTTCCAGCTAGGATAAAACAGTGCAAGTTGATCGCAGCATTAATGACAGAATGAAATCTCTGTGACAGTTCAAGTGCAGAAATTCAGCTTTCAAGTTGACAAGACACAGTCCTTAATGGCTATAAGTGTAAATGATTGAGTTGGATTCTGTACAACTCTCATTTCTGCATTCTGAGTTTTTCTACGAAGAGTAAGAAGCTTGTTGATTTTGAGTTTTGTGCTGATATAGTAGAATTCAAAAGAGAAGCAAGATGAGTCAAGCTATTGTTCCTACCCCCTCACAAGGGTCTGGGAAGAGGAAGGAAATCACACCAAAGAAATACACAGAATAATTTGTCGAATTGCTGCCTGGGACTCTGAATACAAACAGCGCGGATTGGGAAGAATGGAGTGACAAGTGGTCGCGATGCAGAAATCCAGTAACCCCAGACTACTTTGGTAGTACTCTATTTCGTTATTTTTGGAATAATAGGGTTAAACCAGTCCCAATTTGCAATCCATGGGATTTGAATATGGTTAAGTTAATTGTGCCTGATGTATATGTGGATATTGGTCTCATTAGGGAACTAGCAAAAAACTATTGCCCAGTGGCTAGGGTAATTAGAAAAAAGAACAAAGAAACCCTAGTTTCCATAGGTAGGAGGTCAGTAGCTAAGGTATTTGGAATTACTAGTGCATTATGCACAGATATTGACTTGAAGAAAATCAAAGTTGACTATGTCAAAAGAGAGCATTTGATCAAGAAATATGAAATGCCTAAATTCATGCCCAGAGTAGATAGGAAATTGGTGAAGATTCCAGACAATTTCAAGCCACCTTTTGACCTGTCTCTGTTTCAT
>MU226946.1:2537960-2579921 GCA_018584345.1 Thuja plicata
TATACCTTAGGGATATTTCAACAAAGTTCAGGGTAGTAAATGAATTGGATGGATTAATTTGGTTAAATGTACTGAGGTAGATATATAAGGTATATCTATGTTTGTGTCAGATCCTGTAATTGCCTTATGTTGTTGTCCTCAATCATGATGTTTAAAACCATTTATAGATGACTCCATGCCCTAAGATTGAGCACTGGTCTATTTTTGTTCAATGAAATGACTATCATCATTTAAATCAAAATCTTTACTTTCAGTTTGGTCTATTTTAGTAAAAGTTACAGTGATCATTCCCTATAATTCCACCAATAGAAAACTAGAATAATTTAGTGATTTCATTATTCTAAGTTGTCAAGGGTATTCCCGCCCGAGTTTGTGGAGCTCAAAGTGCAGGAGGTTTCAAAACCTTGTTTCTGTTATTCTACTCTATGCTGGGTCAGTGTTAGGGATAAATAGAGTGAACCCTCTGAGGGGTATTTTTATGACAGTAAGAAAAGGGAACAACAGGCTACATGCCTTATTAATGTAAAAGAGGCTCGCTATCTTTGATGCACCAGGTGTCTAATGCTGGAGGGGCACCTTGGGAAGACCATCTGTCAGAACCATCCCTCTAGCCGATGTTCCCTACTAGAGTCACCTACTTTTTGACATCCACTTATTAAATTCCTGATAATGATTGGTTGGCTCTGGGGAACCAGGACATGGGACATAAAAAGGATACAAAAATGTTGAATCTGGGACTCTGGGATCTGGGAGCTTAAGCTCCAAAAATCATGAATATGAAGAATGCACACTGTTGGTGATAATCCCTAGAATCTGAAGAACCTTATTGCTCCTTGGTATTCATGAATGTTTCTAAGAGCTGGGCAATGCCATCTTCATCAATATCCTTGAGACTAGCCTGGTGGTACCTGGCCATCTCCACCTGTTCGCCCAGATCCAGAATATTCAATTTGAATTCTGCGGCCATCTTCATGGCATCATGGGCCTGGAGCACCATGCGAGATATGTAGGACATCTTTGCTTCATCCATTCCCTCTGGGGACTGATATTGAGCTTCCATTACCTTTTAAAATTTTCCTATGATGTACTCCTCTAGAGTACATGTTTCGGTACTAAAAGGATCGACTTATGAAACCCTTGTAATGAATGCCTTGTACATATTTAAAGATGATTATACTTTGAGAACTTTGTTCCATAGGGCCCCTACTATTTTCTTTCTTATCTCCAATGTGAGATCAAGCCTAGAGTGCTGGGTCCAGACAAAGTCGAAGGACTCTTCTCCTAATATTCCAGCCTTGGGAAAAATTTCCTCCCTGAGGCTCAAGAGTTCTCCCAACTCATTCATCTAAGCCTTGTATTGCTCGGTCTCTATTTCCTAGATGGTAATGGTATTCTTAGCCTGGTGTTGAACATTGTGGGCTGCATACAGGTCTGAGAGTGTAGCTACTAAGAAATGCTGGATGTTTCCCACCTATTCAACCACCCAGTCATTAGCTGCCTGGGATTTCTTTTTCATACTCCTTGGTGCATCTATGTCATCCTGTGGAAGCGGTTCTCTAGATGTGGAAGCTTTCAGAGGAATAGTACTGATGGGTTGCATAAGCTCTATCAAAATCTTGACAAGATTTGTGTTCTTTTCCCTTTCTTCCTGGAGCTTCTAGGCTTGCTTGTTATAATGGGCCTCTATCACTCGGTTGGATTCTTTTAATAGGTCCAATTCACCTTGTTTGTCTCTCTTCCCTAGAGGTACTTCCATGATTATGTAGTCCTTGGCTCTGGCTATTGCCACATTTATCTCTGGGGGAGGTCTTGCAATCACCATAATTGTTTCTCCACCCAGACTGGTCCAAGTGGAATGGAGGGTCTGGGCCTTCTTTTGTTTTGGGCCCCCTTGTGCCTATGCCATAATCTCATCCAAGGAGAGATGGGCCTTTGTTTCTTTTGGGGTCTTCCTCTTTTTAGAATCCACCAACCATTTTCGTGGTGGGGTTGGCCTTGCTACCAAAGTCTAATCCTGTGAATCCCCTTTGGGGTTCTATTGTGCATCCCCGGTGTTCTGAGTCTCTTTGGACTCTTTTCCTATATCCTCCAGACCACCTACATCATCCACCTTAGTGACATTGTTATCTTCTACCTTGGTGTCCACGTCTGTAGCAGTGTCAGATTCAACATTTGTATTTTCAGGGTTCTGCCCCTCACCTTGTTATTGTTTCTATTGTTGTTCTTCTTCTTCGGCTTCTCCCACTAGGATATTTCCCTTTATTGGGATATTCTCTAGAGGTGGTAGAGGTATCTGGCCAAGGTTAAACATTTTTGCCACTATGATCACCTCACTAAATTTTACCTTCTTTTGAGTAGGAGGAGGTGTTTGGAGCATCGGGCTAAGATTACGGCTGCTCCCATAGGTCTGGTTCTCTCAGTAGATATTATTTGCTCATTTTGTACTTGCCTCTCCTCCGTGGTGTTGGTCTCTATAACTTGTATCTCTTGAACATCAGAGATGTTTACATGTTCTCTCTCCTTTTCTCTTTCAGCTCGGATCTCCTGCTCTATGAAAACTTCTTTCTCTAAGATCTCCCTTTAGTGGGGATAGTCACTTCTTCCTAGGCAATCATTTATTCTACCGCTTTCCCGATATCCCCTTATAGGTTTACATGTTCATCCATCCTGAATAGGTCATCAAAGTCATCATGTGGAGGGGAGGTCTCCATGGGATCTTTGGGCTGATTATCCAATTTTGAAGAGTCTGACGAGATAATTTGTATTTCAGGGATGTCAGGCATCCCAAGTTCTGGTTTCACCTTTGGCTAAGGATTAGTCATTATTTTCTTCTTCCTCCTTGTTACCAATGAGGGCCCTACATCTAACATGGCTTCCCACATTTCCTCCGCTCTGGTCCTAGTTACTTGGAGCATTAATTTTTCAAGTGAAGGAGAATTGGAAGGGCGAACAGGTCCTACCATAATAGCTGGAGTAGCCAAGAAGGTGATTAATGTATCTATCATTTGTTGGGTTACTACCAAAGTTTTTTGCATTTGTTCTACTATGGGATTTGTGAAAGAGACTTGAGATGGGGTCCCCATTTTCTTCTTTCCTCTATCCTCACCCTGCAAGGAGGTTCTAGCTTTGAAATTTGAACCTCGTACAAATGAGGCCACTTTTTGTGTTCTTTTTGGACACACTTTATCAAAATATGTGTGGTTGTGTTCAATTATGTTGATGGTGATGTCCTCAATTGTAGGTCCCTCCAGTGCATCCCAGTTCACCATAGGGAGAGCCATTTTATCTACTCCCTTTTCTTTGTATTGTGGGCCTTTTGTGGACCCGGTGTCCAAAAATTCATTGGGGAACTTTCAAAGCTTCAACCGCTTCATCATCCCTTGTGTCAACTGGACAAAATACTAGTTCTAGAATTCAAAATCATCCTTGAAATCTTCCCAAAAATCTTCAAAGTGAAGCTCATGTTGGGGCTTCCCGAGGAAGTGTCGTTGCTATCTTTCCCAGTGGATCAAAATTCTTCCGCTCCAAGTAAAATTTTGCCAGACCCAAACTTTTAAGCTCATTATTTGCTTCTTTGGCCGCTACCAGGCTGCAAGTATAGTTCTTGCAAGAGATCGAGACAAGATATTAGTAACCTTCTTCACTGTGAAGAGGGCATGTAGTTCCAGAATCTGCCTCTGATATTCAAAAATAATTATTTTTTCCTGACAATGTTTGGGTAATAAATAGGGTTTCCAAGAGAATCCGGTCACCCGAATGTATGTATGCTATTGATATTGAATTTAGTAATGGCCATAAGTGTTGACTAAATTCATTGCTTCTTTGAAGAGCTAGTATCCAACATCCTGAGTAGGCGTAAGAAGATTGTAGTAAATGAAGGCATCATTTACTTGGCAGAAGCTGGGGAAGCTTGCCTCCCATTGGACCTATGGGAAATAATCCCGTCGAGCATTCTGGCCTTGGCTAGTTTTGAGCACACCCACTGTAAGTAATCCCTGGGTTATGAGTCATTGTTGTGCTAGTGCCCATAAAACATAGTATGTCATGTAGAATTTTGGGTTTGGGTGACCTTGACAATCTGAGAGTCAACATGATTGGTGATGATAGTGGCCCAATCAAAAATTTTCCTGCTAGAGGCGATGTCAAACAAGAAATAGTACATCCATGCCAAGAATTCCCAGGCATGGGGCTCTCCAAAGCCCCTACATAGAGTGATGATCCCCATCTGTATGCTCTCTTTAAATTCTATCCAGGGGATCTCTAGCTTCATCTTTTTGAAATCCCTCCTTGGCACCTTAAGCTAGTTGTTATTGAGATATTTTCAGGCCATGATATCTAGCTTTCAAAATTATTCGAAGGCCAGAGACCGGGTAAGAATGACTGCATCATCAAATCGGGGGACCCCCAGCCCCGTAACAAAAGTTGAAGTGTCCAGAGACACCATAGGCATTGGGTAGCCTATCAAAACTTGGGTAGCGAGCATGACAACCTGAACGGTCATGTTGTAGTGTTCTGCCAAAGTGAGAATGAGCTCCGGAGCTTGCATGGAGTAGGGAAAATAGGCAGCTTTAAGAATCCTGAAGCCAGCCATATTGATGGCCAATGGATCTCTTATTGTGCATTGAATGAACATAATCAGTGACTAGCTGCAACTTGGAATAGACTTTCGATCCCAGAATAGTGTCCCCTTTCAGATACTTCATTGTTAATGGGAGCTTTTCCAAGGCCTTCTCGGCCTTCATCCTGACAGCTTCCCTGGTGGCAGTAGTAGTGGGGAGTTCCAGACTCCTGCATGGAGAAGGTGGTGCAAAGGCTTCCAACATGATTGATAAGTTGAATTTTGGAAACCTGCAAAATAGGATGACCATCAGTATACATGTAAAACATAGCATTATTTTGGATCCCAGAGATTCTCACCACTAGTGTACATCTATTCCTAAAAGGATGTTTGTTTACGTCAAACCCTAAAAAAGATATACATAATAAGAATGACTTGTGAATTTGACCTCTACCCTGGCCTCCAAGGATTCTATCTCATGTGATGAAATGAAATAAGGACCAAAGGAAGACCAGGGACCCAGAGTCTGAAAAACTAACTGTTGTGTGATATGACCATAAATTAGTCATACTAGGCTAACATGCGAGTGTCACATGTCCATGCAATAATGGGAGTAATGGAATTAATGCTGACAACTATCCAAACACATAGGGAAATGAATGCCACTTAGGCTAGTTTTGAATGCTCACGCGTTGGAAACTTAACCCGTCATAAACACTGACTTGATGGAGGAGAGAGAAAATTTCCATGGCTCAAACTAGCAAGGTGCTGAGTTCAAACCAGGCAGTATTTGGCCGAGAGGGTGAGCTCAAAAAATTGGGGAAGACATGAAAGGGTGCATTGAGATTGATGTAGACTAGGAAGGATATACATGGGACATACACCAAATTTACAGAGGGCCGAAGTGCTACAAGGGCCAAAACACAAATCCTAGACCGATTGAGAAAATGAACATATATATAGCTATATACAAAAAATTACATGATGTATAGGATATACATAAATATTTACACTAAACTAAAACTGCACAAAGGGCGGACTACCCTCTAGCAGAGCCATCGCACAAATGAGAGGTGACAACAAAAATAAAGCCAGAGACGGAAAACTAAAATAGAACAGAAACCAAGCGAGACAAAAAAGAAAGAAAATTAGAAAACCACAAGGAAGAGAGTCGGAAGGCCTACCTATAAAAAATAGAGAATGTGAAAAGGTGAGCATGGGTGGTGCTCTACAAATGGTTCACCTAGAACTGACCGCGAATTCACCACTGCTTACTGCTGGTTGAACGTTGCTAATTACCCAAAAGAAATGTGCACTTAATCGCTCTAAATTGCCTTAATTGCTTTGGTAATTTCTCTAAGTATTTTGATCGTGGTAAATGTGAAAGTGACAGGTGAAACTAATTTATACCCCTAGGGTAAAACATGTTGCATTCCTTCTGCAAGCTTCAGAAAAGGCAAACTTCCAGACTCTAGACCTGGGGATCCGATGCAGCCATACCTTCTCGCAAAATAAGACATGGTGGTAGAAAATCCTGGAGTCTGAGATCCAGACAACTCAAACAAACAAACACACTCCAGGACCAGGTCCCAGAGACAAAAGAAGACAAGAAGAAAAATAAAAACAACCCTTGCGGAAGCAAACCCCGGAGTGAAACAAAGGAAACAAAATAAACCAAGGAAAAAGCAAAAGTGAAAAAGGGGGACCCAAAATTTTGCCTACAAAATGTAGGGATGGGTATGCAGGGCATAACACTTACTTGATTGATTTGGAATAGGTGCTTTGCACACTTTCCACTACTTGGAAAAATCATGATCATTTTCATACAAATGCTTCATGTCATCAAAACCAAGAACATCAATTCTCATTTCAGTCAATAAAGATATTCTTCTGCTTAATGCACCAACAACTCGGCTAGAAATTCCACTCTTATTAGCTTAATGTATCCATTTAAATTCTCTTTTATCTCCTCTCATATTTTTAGTCATAGTATTACAAATAAAACTAAAATTTATAATAAACTTTCTATAAAAACTTGCCAATCCATGAAATTATTTTACCTCATTGACATTCTCAAGTGTAGGCCAACTAAGTATAGCTTAACCTTCTCAGGATCCATCTTCATACCATCAGTTGAATCAAAAAACCTAAATACACAAGTTCTTCTATCATAAAGGAACACTTTTTCAGATTTATCATCAACTTTTCCAATTTCAATCTCTGTAATACTTGTCCTATATGCATCAAATGCTCTTCTCTAGTATTAGAGAATATCATAATATCATCCAAGTATAAAATCACAGATTTATTCAAGAATTTCTTCAAAACTTCATTCATTAACATCATAAATGTATTTGGTGCATTAGTTAAACCAAAGGGCATAACCAAAAACTCATACAAACCTTCGTTTGTCTTGAAGGTAGTCTTCCACTCATCACCTTGGATGATTCTAATATGATGATATCCACCCTTCAAAATCAATTTTGGTAAAATATTTCTCTCCAGTCAAACTATCCTTTATATCATCCATCCTCGGTATAGGAAACCTATACTTAATTATGATCTTATTGGTTTCTCTTGAATAAATGCACATTTTCCATTCTTCATTCTTCTTAGGTGCCAATACACTTGGTACTGCACATAAACTCAAACTTTACCTATTTAAACCCTTGTTCAACAACTCATGAACTTGTCGGTTAAGCTCTTCATTCTTAGTTGGTGTCAACCGATGTGGTGCCTCATTCGGTAAACTAGATCCAAGAATCAGATCCATACAATGACTAATATCTCTTATTGGTGGAAAACCATTAGGTACATTATCTAAAATGATCTACTTGTACTCACTGAGAAATTTCTCAACCTCTGCAGGAAATTTATCTTCTGTATCCATACACGATTTGTTAGGAATCAAAACATAACAAATATCATCTTTTTTCTATTCCTTCACAAAATATCTACCTCCATCAAAAAAACATTCACAGATGTACATATCTCCTAAAAAGATTCCCCAACCAAAGGTAACAAGATTTGTTTCTTACCATCAACCCAAATAGTATATTTATTCATTCTTCCATCATGCATAGCATGTCTATCATATTTTCAAGGTCTACCCAATGAAATATGACAACAATCCATTGGCATAATATCACAGAACACCTTATCATAATACTTTCCAATTTTTAGATTCACAAAAAATTGTTCACTCACCATAAATGTATGGTCATCCTTGATCCATGAAATTTGATAGGGCTTCAAATGTTTATCCTTTCCAACTGCAACTTTGTGATCATTTCCTCAAATTCCAGGTTCTGTAAGCTTCTACTATTAATAATTACCTTCCAAACCTTGTCTGCAAAACTACATCTGGTCTTGAACAAAATTTTTCTAATAGGATTTTTCTTATCTTTCTCACTCCTAAGTTTTCTTCTGATCATTAGATTTCCATCCTTCTCAAGTTCATTTGGTGACTCCTCTTGCACCAAAGAAGTTCTTCTACTACCATCTTTCTTGATTGCATGTGTACACTTAAAAGATCTATGTCCTTCTTCACCATAATTGTAACAAGTTCCTTGGAACTCTCTTCTTTTATAACCACCTTAGGAGTAGTTGCCTCTTCCTTAGAATGAACTTCCAACTTTCCCTTATGTCTTCCCTTTGTCTTGATATGTATCTGAAATTGTCTTGTATGGTTCAGATCTACTATTTTCACCATGAGATCTACCTCTTCATCTAGGGAATCTACCACCTCTTCCTCTTTGAATATGTTCATATATTTTGTTCATTTTATCCTCAGCTTTTAGGGAAAACTGATATGCATCTTCATTTTTGTCCATCTTGACCATGGTGATCTGATGTTGTATAGAAATTCTTAATGCATTTAGATATTTTTCTATTCTTTCCACTTCATCTTCAACATGTCCAGATATGATGTCTAATCTGTAGAATTATTCAGTATAATATTTTACCAAGCTATCTTTCTTCTTCAAACTTTGCATTCTCCTAATGAGGTTACCATGATAATCACAAGGTAGAATCTTTCCTTTCAACTTTTTTATCATCTTATCCTATACCTTGATCTTGTCTTTACCTTTCTTCTTTTGATCTAATTGTAGATGCTCCCACCATAAGGATGCATGACCTTTCAACTTTGTGCTTCTAATATTTACCCTATTCTCCTCTGGTACATTCTCATACTCAAAGGAATTTTCCATCTCAGTTATCTAGTCTAACAATTGATCAGAATCCAACTTTCCACTATACTCAAGAGGATTAAACTGAGTTGTGGACTTCAAAATTGTCAATGCTTGCAAGAATATCTCTTCTTCCTGATCCATCACAGGAGAAGGTGCAACTTCTTCTTGCACTTCTTTCAATTCATCATCACTAACATCTTCAAGATGTCTTCCTCTATTTTGGGTTGTCTCAACATATTCCAATATTGGAGCCATCTGTCTTAGCATATCACCTAGATCTAGATCTGTATTTCCTCTCCCATGAACCATCTTGAAACCCTCAGCAATTGTAGGTCAGATTACAATCTGCCACCCCACAAAAATATCAACCAACTAGAGTTAGGGCTTATAAGAAGCAACCTAGATCTCACCTTCTCTTTGATACAACCTAACTCGAGGAGTGTGAGGAGAACAAGGGCCCAAGGCACACCCAGCTATCCAAACCAACTTGCTTAATAACACGGAAGAAACAACACAACAAGAGAGAGAATAACAACAAATAATTTGTATTAATTGATCAAACTCATTACATGTATAAGGCCTTCCTGGTTTCAACCATATACATACAAATGAATTACATAATGATCTTCCTACATGATAGGTCAAATACCTACCATCCAATTATGCTAACACTTAATCTTCTATCTCAAATTGATACAAAACCTATTTATAAAATTTTCCCCTAAATCTAAGAATATAAAACAAATATATACAAGATTCCACCAAAGAGGTCGGCACTCAAATCCCAAAGAAAGACCCATATTAAGGTCCACACATATCCCAATGAGGGACCCCACATTAATTACATCACAGAAATTAAATGTAGAATTCAGCAAGATCATGATAAACTACTTGGTAAGAAGTCGACCAAGCAAGAGGAATAACTTAGTAAGAAGGTAATAAAGAAACAAAAGAAACTTGGCAAAAGAACCCACTGAGCAGCCAACGTTCACCCAGACTCATCAGTAAAGCAAGACAGAACAAGTAACCGAGCATCAGTGGTTACAGAGGGCTTTACCGAGAATCCTTCAAACAAGCTAAAGAACAAAAACAAATATATTTTTGTCAATCAGGATTGCCAAAGAACCCAAGATGCTCCTGCATCTCTAATGAACATAATCAATCATAGTATAATGAACGTAATGAAAAAAACTATCAATTTGAATGTCCTATACAAATGTTCTTGAATGGTCATCTCTATACTGAAGGGTATCCAGTATTGCTTCAGGGTTGACATTACTAATTGTCCAAATTTGTTTTTCCTTTGGTCAACCTTGATGCTTCAAAAAATTCACATTTTATGCTATAAAAAGCTGTGAATAGATGAGAATGGTTTTTTTCTTCTCATAGTCTTCAAATGTAGGTATATCATTCTTTGTAATCATGTATGTTCAAAAGAATATTCTCATAATAATAATTGAGCCAGTAACTTACGTGAATCAATCATAATTTATCATCAGCTTTGGTAGCTTCTTCTTTCTTTCTACACATCATGCCCACAAGTAATCTTATCTCTCACAATTACCCTCTAGTGTTAGAACTATAGAAATATGTCCTAGCTGTAGAAGATCCAAAATATGGTCATACTGAACTGAACTTTCTATGTTATTATTTGTCATAGATAGTGTTTGAGATAAAGGAGTTAGATACTATGGACAAAGTTGGACAAATATGTTGGACCAGAGGCCCAAACTATATCAAAATAGACACCTATGGTTTCACAATACCCCTTACTCCCATAAAATCTAGGGCTCTACCAAAGAGTTACCAAAACCCACAATGACAAGACTAGATCTTCTACCCAATCTTCAACACCCTTAAGGGCACAATATGACACAACTAGAACCAGTTATTCTAGGGATGGAACAAAGGTTCTATCAAAACTAGACATCAATTTTAGATGTAATGAAACACAAATCCCACACAAAGATATCTCTAAAACTCAATTTAGATACCTAAGCCTATATAGGGCTACAAGGAGAAAATATGGATTCTTGAAGGAAAATTACTTGGAAATCCACCAAAAAAATTCTTTACCACCCTAAAACTCTTCAATTGATCTACCAAAAACACCCTCCAAGTTAGGGCTCTTGAGCAATCCCCTAACTCATGTTGTCCTCAATTCTCTCCTAGGCCTAATAGGGCTAATAGGCCACTTTTACAAAGAAAGTAGATGAATCTTTATTCAATTTCCAATATCTCCAATTTTAAGACTTGTGATATCACACAAAACTTCTATATCCAAGGATTTAGACTTTCATTCCACCCTTGGGCCGAGTTGTTCCTTAAAAACCCAATTCTCGATAGTCACATCTAGATGCATGTCCACAGGGTTTAATCATTTCTCCCTCGAACTGCCTCCTGATCTAAGACCTAAAAATTATTAAAGAACATCCTCCCTCCTTTCTCTCCAACAAGGCTTAGAATTTTCCCATGGTGGAGTCTTTGGGAAAGAGGGATTTTGTCTCAAAACCCTAGTTAGGACTTTCCTGTGACTAGTGAGCAATCAAAATTGGATAAATTTTGATCCCCTACACTTAAAACCTTAAAAACACTTGGAAAATTCAAGTAACAAACTTTATCAAATTTTCCAATCCTTCAATGTTGCATTGGGATCCGTATAGATCTGTACAACTCTGAGAAATAATTGGAAATACAGAAAAATAGTTGAATTTTATTGATTTCAATGCCAAAACTTTACAGTCGATTCAGTCCAACCCTGGAATAACTTTTTCCAACCTTTTCATACATTTCCCAAGAAGTTCCAACTTACAAAAATGGTTGTGAACATTGGGATTCAAAATTTGCATCTTTTTGCAAACGTTGCATTATGCAACATTGACAATATTGACAACTTTTTACAAAAGTTGTCAAATGTGACTAAACATGAAAATTTTTGTGTTTTGACTCCATAGGGGACCTTAGAAGGATTAAAATAACATTTGTAACCTAATCTGCCCAATATTGTCCAAATTGACTAAGGTAGACAACTAGGTTTATAACATCACCTAGTGTCCCCTTGTCATACAATTGAGGACTTATTGATGACATGGATCCAAGATCCAATAAATAAACTAAACCTTTTTATTTGGGTCCACTAATTTTCTTGAAATGGATGAACTTGAGGGTGATCCCGCACCATACTCCCTGGGTGCATTGATCTCAAGTCCTCTTGAGATGAGGTCTTCTAAACTAGAGCCATGCTTATGAATTTGTTGCTCATCCATCCGTATAGATTATTCCTCAACACTTCCTTTCCACTATACCAAATATTTCTTATACACATTCTTGCTTTTTTTTTTATGATCTTTGTGTCCAAGATCTTCTCAAGCTTCTTTGGTACATGAGAGGGTATACCTGCACCATTCTCTTCAAGCTCTACAACCTATAACTCAGAACCTACATTCACATCACCTTTAAATGGGGTTAGATCATAAATATTTAACATAGGGGAGATACCAATGTGTGAGGGAAGTTCAATCTCATATGCATTCAACCCATGCTTCTTCAACACTAGACAGGGTCCTACTTTCTTCATGAGTAGTTTAGTGTGCTTGCCCTTACATAATATTTCCTTCTTCAAATATGCCCACACCAATTTTATAGCCTACAACTAGACATCTCTCCTATGCTTGTCTTTGGCTTTCTTATACTTGTCTGCACTCTTCTCAAGAACCAATCTCACCGAGTAATAAATTTCTTTCATACTCTCTACAAACTCTTGTCCATTAGCACTAACTGGAGTGTTTGGTAGAAATTCTCTCAGTTCCAAGATGCCTCTTGTAATTTTCCCATATACAATCTGAAAGAGACTCTTCCCTATGCTCTCATTCACTGATTCATTGAAAGAAAACTCTGCTTGGGGTAGGACTGCATCCCAATTGTCTCCATATAATTTTTTCAAGCATCTAAGAAGATTTCCAAGTGATTTATTTACAACTTCTATCTTCCCATCTGTTTGTGGATGGTAGGTAGAAATAAAGCTTAGATTGGTCTCTAACCTCTTCTATAATGTCCTCCAAAAGTGACCAATAAACTTTAAATTTCTATCAAAGAGAATGGTTTGAGGTGAGCCATGTATCCTCATAATTTCTTTAATTAAAAAACTTGAAATGTATGATGCATCATTGGTACTTTTACAAGGGATAAAGTGGGCCATTTTACTAAATCTATCCACTACAACATAAATTCTATCATATCCCTTTTGTGTCCTAGGAAATCCCATCACAAAATCCATGCTAAAACTCTCCCAAGCCCTTGTACGAATAGGTAGAAGTTGGTAGAGTCTTGCATTTGTGGATGTACCATTGGCTCTTTGATAGATTGTACATGTCTCTACAATATTCCTTACTTTTATCTAAATCTTAGGCAAAAAATACAACCTTCTCACCTATTCCAATGTCTTGTCCAAACCAAAATGTCCCCCATGCTTCCTGCATGCTTTTCTATAATGATGTTCTCCCTCACTAAACATTTTGGGATGCATAACCTGTGTCATTTGAACAAGAGCCCATTTTGAATCAATTAATATGCATACTCAACATGATAATCCTCAGAAAAGTCAGAACACTCCTTATTAATATTACTAAAATCATCATCATTTTTATACATGTCCTTTAATGAATCATTCCCTACACTTTGAAGTTGGAGTTTTTGCACAACTAGATTCTTTCTGCTCAATGCATCTGCCACCTTATTGGAAACTCATTTCTTATATTTGATTGAAAATGTGTAGGCTTGTATTGATTCCACCCACTTCATGTGTTTGTGGCTTAGTTTATCTTGGCTATTTAAGAAAATCAAAGCTTGGTTTTCTGTGAAGACAATAAATTCTTTTGGAAGGAGGTAGTGCCTCCATTTCTTCAATGACTAGACTAGGGAATATATTTAAAAGTCATAAGAGGAGTATTCCCTCTTGGCTTCATTCAATTTCTCACTAAAAAAGGCTACTTGACTTCCCTCTTGGCTCAAGATATCCCCTATAGCTAGATTTGAAGCATCACATTCAATAGTGAATATCTTTTGAAAATTAGGGAACACTAGAATGAGTTTCTCCATTACCTTTTTATTTAGCATTTTGAAGGCTTCTTATACATCCTTGTTCCACACAAACTTACACCTTTTCCCACCCTTAATGGTCTCAAGGATAGGAGCACACAACTGACTAAAATTTCTAATGAAGTTTCTATAGAAGGAAGCAAGTCCATGAAAGCTTCTAACCTCAGTCATTGTTCTAGGAGAAGGCCAATTCAATATGGATTCTACCTTCTTAGGGTCGAATTTGATGTTCCCTCTTGAAATCAAAAATCCTAAGTAAACAAGTTCTTCTTGCATAAAAACACATTTTTTCCAAATTTATGAAAAGCTTTTCTTCATTCAGTCTCTTGAAAACCAGGTTAAGGTGTTCTAAGTGTTCTTCCTTATTCTTTCTGAAGATAAGGATGTCATCAAGGTATACTATGAAATATTTTCCAAGGAATGGTTTGAGAACCTCATTCATGAGCCTCATGAATGTGCTAGGATAATTTGATTGGCCAAAGGGCATCACCCTCCATTCATACAAGCCTTCATTGGTTTTAAATGCAACCATCCACTCATCACCAACCCTAATCCTTAATTGGTGGTAGACACTCTTCAAATCCAACTTAGAATGACAGCTTGCACCTCCTATGTGATCCAATAGATCCTCTATCCTAGGCATAGGAAACATATACCTAATTGTGATTCTATTTATTGCTCTAGAATCAATACACAATCTCCATGTGCCTTCCTTCTTAGAGGCTAAAAGAGAAGGTACTGCACAAGGTCTGAGACTCTTAGTTCAATTAAACCCTTATCCAAGAGTTCTTGAATCCTCTTTTCCATCCCCTTATTTTTATATGGATTTAACTTATATGTTGCTTTTTTGGGTAAGCTTTCTCCTGGGATCAAGTCCATGTTGTGACTTATGTCTTTGATTGGGGGCAACTCATTTGGTAAGTCTTTATTGACAATGTCCTTATACTGGTCAAGTAGGTTTGCAACTTCCTTAGGGCCTACTCTTCTCAATGGTTTTCTCTATTTCTCAACCTTTCGAGGGCTTTCATCCTTAGGTAAAATGACTAGGGCATAGCAAGGAGTCCTTTCCTCTTTCAAATTTTTTAAAAACTCTTTTTCACCAACAAACAAATATTTAGAATCTTTTTGCTCTTCTGTAGAATCAGATAGTGGTAATAATTTTACCATTTCACCATTGTAGTTGATTGTGTATGTGTTAAACCTTCCATCATGGTGAGCCTCCACATCATATTTCCAAGGTTGCCCAAGTAGCAAGTGACAGACATCCATTGGAATAATGTCACAAATAACTTTATCTTTGTATTTCCCAAGTTGGAACTCCACCCAAGCATGCTCTTCTATGATATTATATTTCTTCTTTGTGATCCATGAAACCTTGTAAGGGTTTGGATGGGGTACCCTCATCAATTTTAGTTTCTTTGCTTCTTCTTGTGTCACCAAGTTGTTTGTAGACCCACTGTCAATCACCATCTTGCAAACTTTGTCTCCCACTTTGCAGGTGGTCTTGAATAGACTCTTCCTCTGAGGGGGTTCTTGAGTTCTTGGAGCCTTCAACAATATCCTTCTCATCATGAGGACTTCTCCTTCCTTAGGTGGTCCATAAGAATCATGTGCATTGTCTCCTTGGTTTTCTTCTTCCCTAAGGTCATGTTTTCCCTTCTCTCTATCTGATTGCTTGCCTTATCTAGATACTTGGATGCTAAGTGCCCTAGTTGGTTACATATGTAACACCTTTGAGGTCCTGAAATTCATCCTCCTAACCGTCCCCTTGACTCTCCTCTCCTTCCTTTATAGGATCCTCTAGAACTGCTTTCTCCTAAAGTGTTCTCTTGACTGCTCTCTCTATGACTTGTTTCTCAAAAATTCCTAGGAGCTTTCCCTCTACCACTACTTGTCACTCTTCCTCTACTACCAAAGTCTCTCTACCCTCTTCCTCTTCCACTTTTCTCTTTCCTCCTCTTGAGTTTTTCCTCAACTTTCAGTGCTAATTGATAGAACTTTTGGACGGTAGTAGGGGAGCAAAAACTTAGTTCATCTTGGATGTTTAACCTCAACCCTTGCATATATCTAGCAATTTTGACACTCTCCAGTTCCACTAACTTATATTTCATGGTAAGTTTATGGAATTCCTTAGTGTAGATTGAGATATCCATCTCAATCTGTCTTAAATTTTGTATCTTCCTATGAATTTGAACATCATAGTCTTCCAGCACATAGGGTTCCTTCAGCAAGGTCACCATCTTCTTCCAAGTGCTTACTGGATTCTTTTCCATCTTCACCCTCTCTGGTTGAGTGAAGTTCCACCAAGTTAGGGCAGATCCCTTCAAATTGGAATTTTCTATCCAAACATTCTGATGCTCTGGTATCTCTTCACATTCAAAGAAAATAGTGTGAGCATCAATCCAATCCATTACTTCTTCTAGATCCATCTTCCCATTATAAACAGGTAGATCAAGTTTAGTATCCATGGTCCTTCTTTCTATGGATTTTAAAGTCTTCAAGAGCAACCTTTGTTTTGCAGGGACTTCTTCTTCATCCTCCTTCCAAGGGGTCTCTTCATCACTCCCCTCCTCTTTGACTCCAGAGTTTCCACGAATCCCTCTCTTGATTTTTTCCTTGAGTCTTTCCATTTCCTATATCATCAACTTCCCCTCTACATCACATTCCTTCACTACTCTCATCAATTCTACATTTGACATCCTATTAGGAAGTTCACTTTCTTCACCACCATCTGCCATGGTTGCAACTTGTCTTCTTACAAAGATCTACTAGCTTCTCTGATACCACTTGTAGTAGAGCCCCAAACTATATCAAAATAGACACCTAGGGTTTCACAATACCCCTGACTCCCATAAAATCTAGGGCTCTACAAAAGAGTTCCCAAAACCCACAATGACAAGAGTAGATCTTCTACCCAATCTTCATAACCCTTAAGGGAACAATATGAAACAACTAGAAAAAGTTAATCCATAGATGAAACAAGGGTTCTATCAATACTAGACATCAATTTTAGATGTAATGAAACACAAATCCCACACAAAGAATATCTCTGAAACTTAATTTAGACACCTAAGCCTATATAGGGATACAAGGAGAAAATATGGATTCTTTAAGGAAACTTACTTGGAACTCCACCACAAAATGTTAGGGCTCTTGACCAATCCCCTAACTCATGTTGTCCTCAATTCTCTCGTAGGCCTAATAGGGCTAATATGCCACTTTTATGAAGAAAGTACTTGAATCTTGATTCAATTTCCAATCTCTCTAATTGGAACACTTGTGGGATCACACAAAACTTGTAAATCTAACAATTTAGACTTCCATTCCAGCCCTAGGCCGAGTTGTGCCTTAAAAACCCAATTTTGAATAGTCACATCTAGATGCTTGTCGAGAGGGTTTGATCATTTCTCCCTCCATCAACTTCCTCTTGATCTAAGAACTCAAAATTAGTAAATCACATCCTACCTCCTTTCTCTCCACCAAGGTTTAGAATTTTCCCATGGTAGAGTCGCTGGGAAGGAGGGATTTTCTCTTGAAACCCTAGTTAGGGCTTCTGGTGGCCAGTGAGAAATCAAAATTGGATAACTTTTGATACCCTGCAATTCAAACCTTCAAACCACTCTAACGTTCAACTAATTCACTAGAAAAACTTTTTCAATGCTTCAATGGTGCATTGGGATCAATACAGATCCGTACAATTCAGAGAAACAATTAGAAATATAGAAAAATAGTTGAATTTTATTGATTTCAATTTGAAAAATTTACAATCGATTCAATCCAACCCTAGAGTAAGGTTTTCCAACCTTTTCATACATTTCCCAAGAATTTCCAACTACCAAAAATGGTTTATAATGTTGGGATTCAAAAGTTGCATTATGCAACATTGACAATATTGACAACTTTTTACAAAAGTCGTCAAATGTGATTAAACTTGCAAATTTTTGTGTTTTTACTCCATCAGGGACCTTAGAAGGATTAACATAAAATTTCTACCTTTCCTTAGGTTCCCTAGACTATTCTATCCTAATCTACCTAATATTGTCCATATTGACTATGATAGACAACTAGGTTTATAACATCACCTAGTGTCCCCTTTTCTTACAATTGAAGACTTATTGATGACATTGGATCCAAGATCCAATAAATACCCTAACCCTTTGTATTTGGGTCCAATGATGTGCTTGAAATTGATGAACTGGAGGGTGATCTTGCACCATATGTTATTGATTATTATGTAAGATCTTTTGTTAGAGGAAATAATATATTTGATTTAATTTTATTGCATATTTAGTTTTGACTTGCGAGATGCTATGAAACTTTACATTTGCTTTGGAATTCCAATCCTGGTTAACATGATAGTCCTTACAAGAGGGTTTTTAAAGAAAAAATAGATTTGGAATTCTAAGATATTGGCATGCAAATATGGATATAATTGCTTAATTTATGTCTTGGAATAACCAAAGCACAAAACTAGGAAAAGCTGAGACACTTTCTCATATGTATTATAATGTTGCAGAAGTTGGTTTTGTAAAAGTTTAGACACCATTAAACCTATTATATTGATTGTCTTGCCTATTTCCTAGTCTTATTAGGCACAAATAACTTTTTACATCTTACTAGAAAAAAACCCATCCTAGACAGTTTCCTTTGTCTCATTCCAAATTTCAGCAGGTGGATCTATAACCACAATTCTAAGAGTGATGTTGAATCATAGGCTTAATGACCACTTTTCATAAGCTTTTGCATATATCCTAATGAGTTGGTGACTCCAAAGCTAAAACTCTTTATTTTTAATGAATATAAAAGAAAGGACCTATGTTATTGTTTAACTAATTGTAATTGATGTTTTGTTAATTACATTATTTCGTGATGAAAAAAATTAAATATAAACATGATTAGATAGTTCTGAAGTACCAAAAAAATCTCATGAATAAATTTCAAGACTACAAACATGCATATTAAAATTACAATAATAGGATTTAATAATAACAATGCAAATGTAATGTTTCTTATAGTCTAATAGAAAAATATTTGAATCAATTCACTAAGAACACCATTATTTTTATTTCTAATTATCAGCCAGCTACCATAAAACCATACAATTCTAGCTTTTCTATCAATTTCAACATTTATTTAAATACTATTTATATTTAATTTTCTAAATAGGTGGGATGGGTGTTTGTTGTTTTTAAGGGTTGTCATACAAACTCATGTTATAGTTGGGTTTTACTCAATAGGTATTACTATGATATTTGATTTGCAAATATATAAATGCTTATCTTTATTATTAATAAAATATAATAAATATTTACCCACCAATAAAACATTTATTTAGCAAATTATTCCAAAGTATAATCATATTTAAAATTATCTCCTTTACTCTTTTCAACACCTAATCTCATTGAATATAATTTGAAGCTCATCTATGTCATCTTTAAATTCTACACTTAAGGGATGTGTTAACAATTAAAAACACACAAAAATAAATAAAAATATATAAAAATAAAACGGAGGAGCATGTTAGTCATATCATTAAGGTTTTCAACACAATTTGAAAGCGGGACCCTTCCATCATATTATAAAAAACCTTTCAGAAGAATACAATTGCAAAACAAGTTGTTCTCCATACCTCAATGCTACCTTTCTCATATGCCACAACTTTTAGGAAAATGCAATAGTAAAATAATCTTTATGAAATGGAATTATTGAAAAATGAATAGAGTAGAAACATTATAATACTAGGTATGCCAAGAGAATAGTGTACTAAGATACGAAGAGCACAAAATTAATACTCTACTCAACTATTTAAAATTTCCTAGACGAATCTTCCACTATCGTGCAACTTTGTAGCTATTATTTTTGGCTTAATTTGTGCACCTCTTTCATATGGTATATTTTTTATTTTTACATGCATTTGTAACTATCAAGAATAGAAATAAATTCTTATTTATTATATCATTAAATTTCTATAGTAGTGAATTGCAAGATAGGTAGGGCTGAGAATGACGATCTGGTATGCAAATTAAAGAAGCATGAATTGTGAACTGGACTACGTAACACAAGGAATAAGCATTGAGAGGTCAAATATCATAGTGGGAGACAAATAAACTTTCTTTATGGCCCATATAGCTCATATTGAGATGTCGTAGTTTCTGTAAGTTCAGTAGCTACGTTTCCAAATGACACCACCAAAATCTAGAACCCCCTTCAATCAAAAATGACAAAAACAAAGTTTATAGAGGAAAGAATGCGCATGCGCATGACCAGAAATTCAATCAAAGAAGAATATAACATGTTAATAAGGGCGATACTTCCAAGAAAATGGAAGGGATGGAAATTCAATCAGAGAAATAGAGAGATAGACTTATCTGGGAACACCTGATAAGCCTCCTTTAAGCCAAAATGGCAGAATAAAAACAAAGTGTTAATGGAGGATAGAAGGCTCATATACATGACCAAGAATCGAATCAAAGCATACTATAACAAGTTAGGAAGGGAGATACTTCAAGGCAAACGGAAGGGATGTAAATTCAATTAGATAAATAGATAGATTGACCTATCAGGGCAAAAACAACAATAGGAAATAAGCAACAAAAGATCAAAGGAAGATGGACAAAAGGTTAAGATTATTTTCCTGAAGGATTTGATCAAAGATCATGTTGAGGATATTCGTAATCGGGCATTAGTTGGTAACTTGGAATCTTAACCCCTATGATGATGTTTTAAATCACTGGGTGAAAAAAATGTGGTCAGGTGTTATTTAAGAATTTTTCATAGATAATGGGGATGGGTTCTTTATAGTCAGTTTTACAGGAAGAAGGGAAATAGATTCAGTAGGTAAATGTAAATCACTGTTTATGGTAGTTCACGGTCTTTACACACAAAAAGGGTCCCCAAGTTTTGTATTGGCATCTTACCTATTTTAATTTGATGATTGCAAAAAAAAACCATCATAATCTTCTTCTTGAAGGATAGTAGAAATCATTGGCATCAGTCTATAGACATTATATCAAAATTAGGAATGATGAAGAAAATGAGCATAAGGGATGATACGAGTAGAATCATAGTTCATCAAGAAAATTTGACACATTTCACTTCAATGTGTCATATTTATGTAGGGGGGTATCTTCAGGTATGTGTGAGGCGTGAGTGAGACTCGATTGGAATCAAACGCATCTAGAATTTCAGTTTAGGAGGAGGGAAGTGCGCGGTGTTTTTCTTCAAGAATTCATTTTTTGTGTGGAGGTGTTGGAGCCTTTTAGCTACATTTTGATAATGAGTAAAGATTTGTTTTAAACCTATGCATTTGTTGTTAATTTTCTCAGCCGTAGGTTTACATGTGTGAATTCATATATGTTCATGATCACTCCATTTCATCTGATTGTGGGCTTAGGCCTTTAAATTTTTGAATTTTAATCTGCATACGTGCATGTGAAAGAAATCCCTATTTACTTTTCTATTAGTATCTATTCTAGGTTTTGAAGTGAATGAGCTTGGTATCCTTTGTTTCTCTTCCCATCTAGTGGAAAGTATATAATTTCATTCATAACATAGTGATGAGCGGGTGTTGATTATCCTTTCCTACTTTCTGGTTAAAAACATACCACAGAAAATTAAAATAAATCTTATGAGAGATCTTCCCCTCTCGAATGAAAAGGAAGATCATTAATTCATTAATGATCTATCCAAATGTTGGTTGCAATTAGTCTTCATGCATGGGCTATCTAGAAGGCCAATCTATTAACCAATATATTTATATAGAGAAAAGGTATTAGATGACAAGGTGAGACTTGAATGTGTACCTACAAAAGAAAAGATTGCAAATATCTTGACAAAACCATTATGAAAAGATAATTTTGAGTATCTCTGGTAGAAGTTAGGGGGTTCTACACCTTCTTAGTTTGCACTAATATGCATTGGGGTGGGCATTGGTTTGGACTATTATGTGATCATTCTTTTCTCGATCAGTGCTTGGCAGCTTACTCTTAGGAGGAGCAATGTAAGTTTTTCAAGAGGAGTTTTACCCTTTATCTTTTATGTCAAAGGGGAAGAAGAAGAGGTCTCTTGATGTTGATATTGAGTTATTTGGTTTATCATTGATAAATATTTCCATCAATGATAAAAGGAGATATTTCGTGAATGTGGTGTTGATGTTTTTGTTGTAATTAATGGTTGTCATTGATGTCAACATATACCTTTTCTGATTGGATGAGGTTCTATTTTCATGCTTTATTGATCTAAATTGGCTTTCTCTAGATGTTGTATTGTAATGATCTATCTTTGGATATGTTTATCATGGTTCCATTCATATTGTAAGATAATGAGGTACACTCTTTTGGGTTTGGACCAATTTGAAAATCAGTTAGCATGCACCAGAAATATAGTATGCATCATAACATGTAAAGTCTATTGTTTGGTTCTGGATATTATGGTCGATGGATATCATGTTTCTTTGAGAGAGGATTTACTATGTGGTCTACATTTCATTCCTTTCCGCCACAAGAATGTTTTGTGGTAACCAAATTTAAATTGTGTTTGAGCAACTTAGAGGATGATGAATTCAAATTATTCTTGGCCGACTTAGAATATTATGAATTCAACTTGTCCTTGACCGACTTAGAAGATTATGAAGGCATGGAATGGTATAAATAAATGATTATTCAATTCATTGTTGAAGAGTGTGGAAGGACGTAAATGTGAAAATAAGTATCCAGATATTGTTAAGTATGCAAATATGTGCTACTAGAGGAAGCAAATCATACAGATATTCTGGTGTTGCAGTTGTTTATAGTTATTTTAGTGGTGTATTTCCTTTTCATTATTCTTCTTTTAGCAGTGGTCCTTTTTCTATTGGTTGTGATAGCATAGGAATGAGCTGACCTATAGTGAGAACTTGGCAGTGAGACACCCTTTTTTGAAAAATCACCTTAACCAGTGTTTCATAATTGATAATTAGCATTCTCTGTGAATTTTCCCATCTTGGGTTTTCCACGTAAAACAATAGTCTTCATTGTGTACGTATTTGTATGCGCTTTCATGTTCATATCCATTTTATTTATTTGACTGAATTAAGGTTACTTCAGATCAATTAAGATTGAGAGAAATATTTTATGATAATTGCGTCACCCCCCTCTCATTTATCCAAAATGTTCAACACCTATATTGTGGAGTTTGACCCCAAGAATGTGTCAATATTTGGTAAAATCGAATAGATTCTATTGGCATATTTTAGAGCTCTAGAAGATCCATCTACCTATAAAAGTTCAGTCCAAATGGATAACTCATTCAAAATTTATAAATGTCATAATTCCTTGCATTATTCTCCTATGTTAGAAAAGAGTGCAACTTCTTCAAGTTCATTTTCTTAAATCATTTCCATTTAGGCTAATCTAGCTTCTTCGATTCCCACTCTATGACTTATGTATTGTCCACTAGTGCTAGTCCTTCCCACTATACTAGATATATTTTTTATTCTCCTTTGCAAGTATGAATGACCATTTTACCTTAAAATTTACAATCTTATCATTTTTGTCGATGGGAATGGTCTGCTACAAATTCGCTTCATCTTCACTATCTATAGCTTGATCTTCACCATGGAAAGTATATAAATTAGAGACACTAAAAAAATTGGAAATGTCAAGTCAAGTGGGTAAATATACCTCATATGAATTTTCATTGATTCTCTTGATAATTTTTCTTAGACCGATTTTCTTATATTTTAGTTTTTGATATGCCGCTATAAGAAACCTCTCCTTCCATAGATAGACCATCACCAAATCACCTGCATTGAATAGTTGATTCTAACCAACACTCATTGAATCTTTGTACCTATCATTACAGTCCTATAATTTATATCTTACATCTTCCTACAACTAGAGAAGGTATTATTGAAATGCTTCTCAATCATCATTGATTCTACCACCCAATAGTAGTTGTTCCAAATCTACAACACCCTTAGGATTCTTGCCATAAACAGTTTGAAATTGTTTTTTACCTATTGACCTATTCATTGAACTATTATAGGAAAATTCTACTTGAGGTAATGCCAAACCCCATTATGTCGAATTGTCTCAAACAATGCATCTTAATAGATTACCCAAACTTTGGTTGACCACCTCTATTTTCCCATCTATTTGAGGATGATAGACACTATTAAACTATAAATTTCCCCCCTTATTCTTCTATAAAGTCCTCCAGAAGTGACTTAGGAATTTAGTATCTCAATCAAAGGTGATAGTTTTAGGGACACCATGTAGTCTGGTAATTTCTAAAAAGAACAATTTTGCCATAGTTGTAGTATCACTAATTTTCTTGCAAAAATTAAAATGAGCCATCTTTAAGAACCTATCAACAAAAAAAAAAGATGGAATCGTTAATGTGTTGTGTGTTTGGCAAACCTAGTACAAAATGCATGCTCAGATCTATTCATGGTTATGTGGGTATGGGAAATGGTATATACAACCTGGTGTATTTTGAGTGTCCTTTAGCTATTTGAAAAATTTTAGACCTCTCAACATACCTGACTACTTCTCTTTTCATATGTGTCTAGTAATATTTAACTCCTACTAAGGCTATCATCTTATAGTTTCCAAAATGTCTAGCCATACCACTACTATGAAACTCCCTTCTAATATTTTCTCTCATAGAACCAACATGAATACATAACTATTGTCCTTTGAATAGATAGCCATCCTACATAAGATATTCACCTTGAATGTTCTCCATTTTCCTAAGTACTATATTTTTCAACTAGTCCGCAACATCCCAAAAATCACTGTCACATTAATATAAGTATTTGATTGTTTTAAATCTAATTACTACATATTCTACAATAGTTAAAAGCACTACACACTTGCTCAAGGCATCTGTGACTTAGTTATTCTTCCCTGATTGATGCAAGGAGCTTCAACAATCAAAACTTTTGACTAAGTTGTTCATTTGGGCTAAAATTTAATAGGCAGACGCGTCTTCCAAATTTCTAAAATAGGGCATTGGTATCTATTCAATTGGACCAAATATTGACATATTTTTTAGGGTCATAATTCCACCATATATGGCCTTAAAGTTAGCTTTTACTATTTTTGGGGGGATTTTCCATTTTTTAAAGTAGCTTATGTTTTTATGTATCTAGTTACTTAGCAAGTTTACCTATGATGTCGCCCGAGTTAACTCTAAATAAATGGAGATTTCTATAGCTTTTGGAGTAGTTTTAGAAATTGCCAAAAATGAAAAAAAAAATTAATTAATTAATTTCGTGAAACACTTCCAAAAAAGGTAATATTTGAATTGCAGTTAAATTGGTATTTTCTCCCATTGTAGCAGCAAAATGGTTTGGAGAAAAATGAAGTAGTATTGAATTTTAGATCTAAAATTGTTTTTTGGCTTTCACTAAGGGAACTAAAATATTTTGTTACATCATCATTAGAATTGTGTCCTCTTTGTATTGTCATCATTTATATAAGTTCTTCTACTTGGCTTTGGAGGTTTTGCATGTCTTTATGAATCTGTGCAACACCTCCTCTTCGTCTTCCTCTTCCTCTCCAAAGCATCTTCCTTCTCTCATACGAGATGATGTAACTAGATTTTTTAACACTCAATAGTAATTATAAGTGAAAGCCAAAATCATAATAAGATTTAGAATTCAATACTGCTTCATTATTCTCCAAACCATTCTACTTCTCTAATGAGAGAACACAATAATTTAACTTTAATTTCAAAATAACCATTTTTGGCAGATTTTTTTTCACAAAAATAGTTTTTTGTCATTTTTGGTATTTTCTAAAACTGCTTCAAAAGAAATGAAAATATCTAATTATTTAGAATTAACTCAGGCGCCATCACCAATTAACTCGCTAAGAAACTACAAAATACAGATGCTAAAAAATAAAAACTAGAAAATCTTGTAAACAAAATAGTAAAAGCTAATTTTGAGGCTCTATATAGTGTAATTTGACCCCATAAATGTGTTGAGATTTGGTCCAATCAAAAAAATTCAAGTGGCATCCTTTATAATTTTGAAAGTTGCATTAGCTAACACATTGAGGTATACAAATGGAGGTGATTTTTATATAGTAGATATGAATATATTTTATAGTAGTCATGACCTAAAGAGACATGAGGAGCTCATTTTACCTCTACACAAAGGATTTAAAAATTAATGAATATGAAATTGATGTAAAGGGGTATGATTATTCACATTCAATTTACATTTGATTAAAAAGATTAGGCATAAAAACTAAAATGGGTTTTGCCTTGTTAATAGAAGTACCAAGCAACAATGGAGCCTCTTATGATCTTTGTCGTGGTATTATTGTTCATAGTTTTATTTTATATATAATCTTAGATTCCACTTAGATTTTGTTTAGATACGTGAGTTTGTATTTTGCATTGATTTATTCATTCAACATTAAACAAAACTTAGTTTAGTGCACCTAAATTATATTCATGTTGTTGTATAATAGAAATAAAACATTCACGTGACTACCGAAGTAGGAATAAAATAGAGTGACAATAATGATATCATCTCAATTTACGTCATGAAATGTAATAAAGTAAAATTCCACCTAAAGAAACATCTTTTTTATTCGGTCAAAATTTCACATCTTAGCAGAATACTAGTTTGACTAGAAAAATAATAATATAATATATAAACTAAATTATTATAATAATTAACATTATCTACAACAATTATAAAAGGAAAAAAAAATTATATTATTTTTTATTTGTTTTTAATATATTATTCTACTGAAATTAGTCTATTATCTTTCTTCATAATACCTATTCATGTTTTTGCATCTAAAAAAATGTTCAAAAGTGAATTTTAAGTTTTAATAGATTCTACACTACAACTCAGTAAGTTTCAAAGTTCTCTCCTATTTAAGACCAAATTACCAAATTAAAGCATTTTTGTATAAGGTTTTACTTTAATTTAAAAACTATCACATTCAAATTCATTTATTTGAGAATCCTAATATTGTAAAAGTAAGTATTCATAAAAAAATATTAAATACTATTTGATGTATCTATAAGTTTATATTAAGAAAGGTTAATTTAGAATTATTCTATTTATGCCAAATTACATTATAGAATAAATAAAAAATGACCATTTACCTTTCACAAAATAGATGGATGATCTGTTACATTGCTTTATATTTGGTTAGTGTAAGGGTTTACATCATAATTAGTATTATGATTAGGGTTAGAGTTTGATAAGGGTTAGCATATAGAGTTATGCCTAGGATTAAGGTATAGTGTTTCGTGTTAGGATTATGTTTAGCATTATGGTGAGGGTTAGGATTTACATCATGATTAGTATTATGATTAGGGTTAGGATTATATTGGCTAGGTGATGGTCTTATTTAAGATGCAAATTATGGTTAGGGTTAGGATCTAGTGTTTGGTTAAGAGCTTAGGGTTTGGATTAAGATTAGAGTTTAGGGCTTAATATTAGGATTATGTCTAGGAGGATAGTTAGGGTTTATATCATGGTAAGTGTTAGGGTTTTTCTAGAGTTGGGATTTAGGGTTAGAGTTAGGATTGGGTTTAGTGTTAAGGTATACATCATGATTAGTATTATGATTAGGGTTACGATTTTGAGGGTTAAGATTAAGATTATAATTTAGGGTTTGATATTAAGATTACATGTATGATTATCATTTACATCATGATTAATATTATGGTTAAGATTAAGATTATCATTAGTGTACGAGGTTACATTATGGTTAGTATTAAGGTTAAAGTTAGGAGTTAACATAGAGTTAGGTTTAGGATTGAGTTATGGGTTATGTTAAGGTGGGGTCTTCATTAAGAGTAAGGTTACATTAGTGTTAGAGTTCATATTCAAGATAGTGTAAAAATGTAAAAAAATTTTAAAAAGTATAAACTTATCATATTTTTACAAAAATTTCAAAAGGAATATGTTTCTATTATAAATTCTTAAAGAAATGTTCTTTATTATATTTTCTCATTTTTAATTGGTTTGCAATAACCACACTTTCTAATTTTAAATCAAATCTTTCTTTTCTAATTTAAACAAATATTTATAATATTTTTCTTAAAACAACTTCTTTTTTACAATATTATTTATTCAATAATTTACTTTCTTCAAATATTTCATTTTAAATTAATTACTAATAAATAAAACTTTCTAGTTTCATAACAAATAAAGCCTTAAAAACATCCTAAAAACATGAGTTTCTATTTTATCATTATTATATTTTTGTATGTATTGTTTGAATCTCTTGTGGCCTCTAGGACTAATTTAATAATGAACATGCCCTAATCCTGGGCATAAGGTGCACATGTCCACTTAGTTATGGGTTGTTTTATGATGCCGGGATTTTAAGTTGTCCATGTGTAAACAAAAATGTTAGTAACATTTTTGCACATTTTTGTCTTAGACATTTTACTTTCTCCAATTCTCCAACTAAGATTATTTCCATCTATTGTATGATTTCTAACCTTTCTATTTAAATTTTAACCTAACCCTGAAATGTAGGATCATGTGCACACTACTTAAATTCAACTGTTTAAGAAATATACAAGCATTATGGCTATTGAAATAGTGAAGAAGGATTTCATCCTAAAAATAGCTATGATAGTGGATGTTGGAGATGCGCTTTTACTGGGAGCGTCCCCGACGGCAAATCAAACCCTAATCTCACAAAATAGCATGTATGTATATATAGAGATAAAAAATTTTATATATATATATATATATAAATAAAATATAAAAATATAATTTAACATTAAAGTCATGTCAAAGTTAATATTATACTATTTTTATGTGTTTACAGAATTTAAAAAGAAGGAAGAAGTAAAGTAGTATAAAAACATTAAGTAGTTCTGAATATTATTAATTTGTACTAGCAGACTCGTATGCCAAAAAATGTAAAGAGATTCAAAAACTTCCCACCACTATAGGTGGCAGGTGCCATCCAAATTAGGGATGTTATGCTGGTTAAATGGCACCATACCTAGTTTCTGACTGTCCATGCTTTACCATCTACTCCAATCTTTTCTCATTGAATCTTGTAGGCGGGTCAATATCTTGCTAAGTAGAATGTTACATCCCAATATTGCTAATGGTCATTGCTCGTTGGAGCATCAACTCTTATGCCTAGTTTATTTGCCTTTCTAATGCCTATCCCACTAAACTACTATTTGTCTTTAAATAAACAAAATATTACAAAAAATGGAGCGAAAATATAATGGTGAAAGTTATATGTATTTTTCCTTTTAAAATTTATTTTAAACAGATTAATTTATAGACGTGTTTTTACCTTAAGAATTAGGGCTTTTGACGAATCTAGGCTTATTAATAGATTTATAGACGTGTTTCCACCTTAAGAATTAGTGCTTTTGACGAATCTGGGCTTATTAATAGATTTTATTAAAAAGAATATTGATAAGACATTAAAAAATTAATGCTAAAATTTTAGTTGAGAATTTAAGAAATTATAAGAACATACATTAAATTAATTGGATGTTTTCCTTAATAATATATTATAATAAATCAACACGAACCTAAAAAAAACATTTATCATTTATTATTAATTCTAGGATTGTTGAGGATTGTTATTGTTTCTTATAAAAGGAAAAAATGACTCCACTAACTTCATGCATCCGACATTAAAGTTTGAAGCTGGGTATGCTAGACGGTGGGAGACAAAAGATACAAAACCATCATACAGATAGATCACTTAATCTTTAATTGATTCATTCCTGTATAAGATCTTCTCACTGTATCGCAGGTTTCCAGAAAGCATTAACAACTTTCCATTATGAAAGAAAGTAAAATTATGGATATAACCAATCCTTTGTGCTTTCACATTTTTTATTTGTAGTTGGCCCTCCAAAGAACCTTGTAATATTTTTCAAGCTCAAAGATAACCGTGTAACATTTTTCAAGCTCAAAGATTAAATATTTGGAAAATGGAAATGATTTTAGTCTGTGGAGTATTAGTGTATTTTGTGTCCAGGCTTTCAATTATTTACCTGCTAGGGTTTTCAGCTTTCAAGCATGGGGACAAAAATAAAAGTGGCTACGATCTTTCTCAGTACTTTAGGCTATGAAAAAAGTGATTTGTTTCAAAGACCAAAAAGTTGATGTTCCAGATTTTTCTGAAATCTGGCATTGGCTACCTTGTTTCAGGGACCATCTACAATACGGACAGCAAAGGGGAGGTTGTCAAAGTTCGTAGACAATGATTTTACACTTTCCATATGGATCTACTTGAAGGTTTTCAAACAACACTCACCAAATTCAATTTGTGCAAACTCTCCAACAATGGAACGTCCATGAGACCACATTTCCTTGAGCGGTTCTGATCTAGCTATTTGCATGCCTTGTCTATGCATTTACATTTTGTATCTATATCGATCTGGGCGTTTCCATCCATAATATCTTACAAAATTCATTTATCCTTAATGTGATGACAACAATCCATACCATACTCTGGTCCAATGAAATTGCCACCTGGTCTAATCACACAGGGGCTGCTTTTAGCTGGTCCTACAATAGTTTCGCTTATATCAAAATATTGGGCACGCTAGGTGTTAATATAAAGTAACGGAGGATCTAAAATGTATAGATCTTTTAGGAATGAAAAACTTATCGTCAGCTGTGAAAATTCCCCAGAATATTTTTTTGACAGCAACTGGAAAAAATTTTGGCACTGGAAAAGAGCGTGAGACAATTTACCGATCAATAGTTTCTCCCCAATGAAAGCCTATCGGCTAAAACTATTTCTATTATCTATTTGTAAAATAAATTTTATATTTAAAAAAAAAATGTCATCAATATTAAGGTAATTATATCATCTAAGCAAGGATATGGGATTTTGTTGCTAGTTCTTAAAAGTACAGTCCTCAAAACTATTAGTAAATAAAAATTTTAAGGTTTTTTTTAGAGAAGAAAAAAAAATACATTTACCAAGTATTTCAAAATACTTCATGAGAAAATAAATTATTGTGTTAATTTTCAAGTCATAAATATTAGAAGATTAGAACAAAATAATATTATTTTATAAATTGTGTACACTTAATTTTATTTCAAAACACTTCATGAGAAAATGAATTATTGTGCTAATTTGGGAAAAAATATTTAAAATAATTGTTTGATTTTTAAAATATAAAGACAATAAATTATTAATATTTTAATATTTCATTGAGTTGAAATCTATTTAAATTTGAAAATATATGTTATTTTATAATTCCTCAACTAAAAATGTTATAGATAAGGGTTGGCCCTCTACTTAGTAAACGAAGAATACTAAATAACCATTTGATTAAGAAATATGCTAATTAAAAATATCTAACAATTCCACATGATCACTAAAGTTGAGATGAAAAAATCTACAAATATTTCATTATTTCATATAAATTAGTCAAATAAAAGGAATCAAATATATAAGTAATAAATGTTTTTTCTTTTTTACAGATTTAAATTATATATAATATAATTTAAAAATATAATTATATTTAATTACCTGTAATAATGTAGTAGATAAATATTTTTAATTATCAAGAGAGTAATTATTTATGTATTTCAGATGATTATTGAGATGGAAAGCGACCGCATGGCAACAACAGGTGATGGTGAGACGAAGAGCAAGGTTCGATAGGCCGATCTACCCTTTGAGGACTTTGAGCTATGACATTTGATCGAGTATCTTCCTTACCGTTCTCAGTGGGTCTTTTTCATGGTGGACAGTGGTAAGAGTTTTGCATAAAATCTAATTATTTTTGGTGTTTTTCTCCCCAAGATTCCTGATCTGATCTCAAGCCCCAATAGGTGTTCCTCGATGGTTGTTGGTAAGATATTTCTCATTCTGACATTGATATGAATAGCTAGTTTTTACCAACCATGATTGAGGCTTCTAGGGCATCTCAAAAATTAGGGTTTCAAAACCCTAGGGCCTCTACAAGTCTAAGTCATGTTTCAAATCTACCCATAAAGGATTGGAGGGGTCCTAGAAGATGTTTACACTGACATTCATATTTTAATGGGGTTTGACCTAAGCCAGATCAGTCATTGCTAATATGTTCTTATAGGAATGGATTTCCATCATGGAATCTTAGAAATAATTGGTCTCATAATGTTATTCTGTGAATCCACGAGCTACAAAGGATAAGTTTACAACTACTGATCATGTGAATGATGAGGTCAATCAAACCAACGATATAGATAAAAAGGATAATAACATAATCTTAAAAAGGAATGGATAAAAATCCCTCATTTTACAATTTTTAATTCTCCAAATATATGGTGAGGGTATGATTTATCTATCAAGAGCATAATTATTAAACTCCCCGGTTGATCCATTACATTATAAGAGCTGCAAAATAAATTGGAATTAAAATTTTATGATATTCCATATTTCTAGGAGTTATCTTCTGACACTTTTGTTTTAATAGCTTTTGAATCTAAAGAGGCAAAGCTTTATGCTCTGTCAAAGACTTTTTTGAATTTAAGAGAAAAATTTATTCTTATGTCAGATTGGAAACAATTTTATCAAATAGGGAAACCCATCTTTGATCTTGTGTCAACCTTGTTTACCCTACTCAATTTACCATGTGAATTTAATGACTTTCATATCTTGAAGGAAATAGGGAATTCACTTGGGAAATTTGTCAGAACAGATCATTGCATTTCTGATAATATTATGGTTACAAAAATTAGTGTCTTACTTCCTTCATCCTCTTTTATTCCATCAACTTGTAAATCTGATTAAGTTTTTGGATCACAGAGACAACCAATTAGTAGGGATTCACTGAGTTTTCATAAGCTAGTTATATCTATTGATGAATAATTATTCAGAACATTTTATAGGCAAATTCAAACTTCTGTATCTCCCCCCGAGCAACATCAGGGCTCTAATTATCATCATACAACCCTTGCAAACCTCTATTACTCCTCCCCACCACATACTACCTCCTTCTCATTTTATTTCCCCTCCATCCCTCATCCACTTCCCTTCCTTGAGACATCTACCCATATCCCACATACTCTACTAACCATACAAAACTCCACCCTGCCGAGCACTTCATCCTTCTGATTTGTTATTTCTTCCATCCCTCCACCTTTCACTAAAAATTTACCTCCTCTTTCATGTCATGGAGTTTCCTTCCCATATTCACCACCTACCCTTTATTCATTACCCTCCCCTCTATCCCATGAGAAACTCTCTCTACCCACCTCCCTTTCTTATGCAGTTATCATTGCTCCTAATATATCAAATTCTACCAAGGTATCCCCTCGTGTTTCCCTTGCTCATATTTTGTCAGTGGTTGGTGGTTTACCTAATGCAGTTTCCCTCCCTACTTCATCACCTCTCCCTAATTCATTATCTTCCCCTCCATCCCACCAGCCACTCTCTCTACCTAGCTCTCATTCTACTACACTTACTATGGCCTCTGATATACCAAATTCTACTAATAATCTACAACTTCTTCAACCTCAATTTCAATTGGAAACATTAGAAGATAATTTGCTTATGACCAAAGCATCTCGTCAAGTGGTTTCCCAAGTAGATGATATTTCTAAGGTAGCCTATTTTATTTTGGATGAGAAGATCTCTAACTCTATCATTGATTATTTTGATACTTCCTTGTCATTGTTAAAATGTTTGGATGAAATTTCAAAGGCAAAAAACACTTATGAGATGCTATCTCTATATGCAGAATCATCTTTACAAGAGGTTCACATGACATTATCATATTCTCTAGATATAATTGTTAAAAAGAATAATCAATCATTATAATGTTTCATCTTCTAATCTGATTCCTCAAAACTATAGCGTACTTGATCTGGTAAGAAGAGAGGGAGACTATCAAGGGAATAAAAAATCAGGGATGAGATTTATGGTGAGATTCAAAAGACATTACCTTATTCATTAAATATTCATAGGAAAGGGAAAAATAAAGTGTCTATTATCCCTCCTATGACAAGGGATGCTAAGGCCAAAAGAATTCTCCAACTTGAATATGCTCGAGGATCAAAATCAACAAATTCTCAAGATAGGATAGGAGTTGAGACTTTCGCTATGGAGCCATCAAAGTCCTCTCATACAATGTTAGGGGCGTAAACGAACCTAACAAGAAGCGTCTCATCAAGAGCCAACTGTTTAACTCTAAATTTGATGTTGTTTTACTCCACGGAACTAAATCATCTAATGACGATGTCATAATTTTTTTACAGCCTAGAAATTGGATGATATTTAGGCCTCCTCCTTTGATGGTACCGTAGGGGATCTTACGGTTTTATGGGATCCACTTCAAGTGAATTTGGAAGAAATTTTTTTAAGAAAATATTGGATGCTCTCTTTAGTTGAGAATTTCTCTACTAATTTGTCCTTCTATAAATATTTAATATCTCCATTTTGGAGAAACCCAAGCTATGGACCTTTCTCAGCGATTTGATTCAGGCACTTCAGGGGAATTGATCATCTTGGGTGGGGACTTTAATTGTTACCTTTATAATGATGAGAAATGTGGTGGGATTATTCCTTGTCATAAGGTCATGATGGACTTTATTCAATTTACCTATGATAATAATATGACGTATGTCTCTCAAAAGGTGGGAAAATTCACCTGGATGAATCACCAAATAGATTTTTTTAGCATTGCAAAGCACCTAGATCATTTTCTTATTTTTGATTTATGGCATCAAACTGAAAAACACTACCATTCCCTTATTCTTCCTATTTTGGGTTCTAATCACTTCCCTATTATGTTTCACTTATCATAATCTTCTTCTCAATAGAAAGGCACCTTCAATATTGAACCAATTTGGTTCCAGGATCACAGTTTTATTCCTTTGCTAAAATAGTGGTGGCTAAACTATCCTTATATGGATGGAACCCAAATATATAGTCTGGTCAAAAAATTGCAGTTGCTAAAAATCAAGATCAAAGATTGGAACATTAATACCTTTAAGAACATTTTTCAGGAGAAAACTAGATTACAGTTAGAAATGACCATACTTAATGACTTTATTATTAAAAATGGCATGGATGCCTAGAAATTTGTACTAGAAAAGGATCTCAGATGTTCTTTGGAAGAATTAATTCTAAGAGGAGAGATTTATTAGAAATAGAAATCTCGAGAAATTTGGCTTGCAAATAGAGATAGGAACACAAAGTATTTTCATGCTTCGACTAAGCTTAAACATCTTAAAACAAATTTATTTTCATTGAATCCTCTAGTGGGAATCTAGAAGATGAAACCGATATTGTTGCTGAAGGTATTTCATTCTTTTCAAATTTTTTTACTAAGAAGTAGGTTCAATGTTCCAATTCCTTCCTAGATTCTATCCCACATTGTGTATCTGAGGCAGATAATAATATACTTATGGCTCCCTTGACATTGAATGAGCTTAAAGAAATTGTTTTTTCCATGGCACAAGACAAGGTCCCGAGCCCTGATGAATTCACCATGGTATTCTTTAAAAAATATTGGGAGATATTTTACTTACAATAGAGGAAGCTAGGATTCACAAGAGCATTCTTAAAGAGCTTAATCATACTTGGATTTATCTCATTCCAAATATGATAATCCTTAATTGTTTTCAGCTTTTCATCCTATTTCACTTTGTGATTCTCTATACAAAATTTTTACCAAAGTTATTTCTATGAGGTTATCCAAGATCCTTCTGAATATCATCTCTAAGGAGAAAGGGGGATTCGTTCCCATTAGAGAAACTCTAGAGGGTGATATTATTTCTCATGAAATTTTATATTTTATCCAACTACATAAAAAACCTGCTACGGTGCTTAAGCTAGATATGATGAAAGCATACGATCGGGTTGACTAAGACTTTCTTCTCTTGGTTCTCACTAGATTGGGCTTCCATAAAAATTGGCTAAAATGGATCCAAGTTTTCATATATTCTCCTTCATTCTGAGTTATCATTAGTGGATCCCCTAGAGGTTTTTTGTCATCTACTAGAGGTATTCAATAGTGGGATCCCATTTCCCCTTTCCTATTCATCCTTATGGCAAAGGGGCTCACTAGATCTATATGTTATTCTAGACAAGTAGGGATTTGTGAAGGTATCTTTTTAAATAATGGTAATGAATCATATACATAATATTTTTGCGGATGACATCCTTTTATTAAGAGAAACCACTATTATGGAAGCCTGAGTTTTCAAACAAATCTTGGATGATTACTCCATGGCATCTGGTCAATTAATAAATATAGCTAAATCAAAAAAATTCTTCTTAAATTTTTCCCCTTTAGTTCAACATAGTCTTACTAACTTCTTGGGCTTCTCTCTAGGACAATTCCCTTGCCGATATCTTGGAGTCCCATTTTATTCTAGTTCAGAAAAAAACCATTTGTGGGATAAGATTATCTCTACAATTTCTCAATGGATTATTTCATGGAAGCATAGATAGATGACGTTATCTGGTAAGCTACTAATGATTAAATTTGTCCTAAATGCGATCCCTATTTATCTTACGTCAGTCTTGAATATTCCCAAGCATTCAATTAATGAGCTCCAGTCCATCTTAAGGGACTTTCTTTTGGCTGAAAATATAACTAAGAAGAAAAAACTACCCCTCCTAGAATGGAGTAAGATCTATACTCCTAAATCCATCAAGGGTGCAGGAGTAAGGGACCTAAATTTATAGAATAAAGCATTGGGCTCCAAATTTCTTTGGAAATTGTACCAAAACCTAAATTTTAAATGGAAAAAATTAATGAAATCGATATACCAAGACTTGGAGGATAGGGAAATAATTTTCATAGCTTTAGTCTTTCCTCAGGGCTCTAACATGTGCAATTTTATGGTTTCTTATCGAGACCTTATCCTACCCTCCCTATCTTGGTTGATACATGGTGGGTCAAAAGCATGGTGGGTCAAAAGGACTCATGGAATGTTTACACACTTTTGTCTCAGATTCGGGAGTGGTACCCTTTAGATTATTATCTTAAATATATTTTGGGTGATCGGGTTTCTCATTATTTAGATATTAAAGATGGGATGAAATCCTTGAAAGATCTTTCTAGCCTAATTTTTTTTTTAGAATTGGCAATAAATCTCTAGAAGGAACTTCTTTCTAGCCTTATATAATTCACTCAACTTGAGGATGAACTTATTTGGTTAAATTCCCCTTATGGGAAGTATATGTTTAAGGCTGAACTTATCTTCAAACTCTTGGCCTGTAATACTTTTATGGTGATCTGCATGTCTCCCTAAGGGTGACGCCCTTTCTTGGTTTCCATCCATGATAGGGTCCTCACTGGAGATAGGATTGATAGATTAGGAATTACCAGGTTTTTTCCTTGTACTTTATGTGGATATTTTATGGAAACTTATGATAATCTATTCCTTAACTTCCCCTTTTCTCTCTATTGTTTGTATTGGCTTATTATTAGGCTGGGGTGTTTTACATCCATTGTTCCTAGCCTTTGTGATCACTTCAAATCTTGGACTTTTTTATATAAATCCTCTACATTTACACCTCTTTGGGAGGTGAGCCCCTCTATAGTTATCTATAATACTTGTCTTGAAAGAAATGAGAGATTTTTTTGAGGTAAACCCAATCCATGGATAGAGGTCATTGACAAAATAGAAAAATCTATATTATCAGAAGTGATTCTTATATACCATGTTAAATTGATTATTACAAAGAAAATTTTTGCTAAGTTGGATTTTTTATTCATGTTAATTGGCTTCTTCTTCAGTGCCTTCCACCTCATGGATGTTGACCTTCTACCCCATATTCCTCCTCCTGCCTAACAACTATTTGGTCTCCTCTTCCTTCCGGTTTGGTGAAACTTAATTATGATGGTTTGTCTAGGGGAAGTCTGGGAATTTCTAGAATGGAGGTTGCCTTTAGAAATTATGAGGGGAATATTATTAGAGAAGCTTGAAAAGGCTACCCTTAGACTCCAATAGTGTAGTGGAGTTTGAATCAATTCTATTTGGTCATTCTATTGTAATCTCCATGAAGATACCTAGTATCATAATTTAGGGTGACTTAATGGTGACCTATAACATAGTCTCTTCTAGAACGATTTCCTTGTGGAAACTAAGATACAAAGTAGATTTTGTCCTCAAACATTTAGCATCCTTTAAATCCTTTGAGCTTAAACACTGATTTAGAAAGGAAAATATGGTTTCTTATTTTTTGGAAAATAAGGCTATTGATGATCCATTTCCACTTCAGGAAGTGGATGTGAAATCTCTTTGACACTTGGAATAATTTAGTGAGTCCAAAATGTATCATGTATTCTCATTCTACATTTCATACGTCTCTTATAAACCATTGGTCTGGAGGGTAATTACCTGGTCACTTTTATCTGACTTCTACATCTTGAGTTTTTGTTTAAGCCCGGATTAATTTTATACTCTAGGATATATTTAACTTATCATACCCACTAGGTCATACATTCTCATTGGTCTACCACTTGGATTCTTGATGAATATGGATCACTTTAGGGACTCACAACTTATTTCAATTATGATATTTTTTATCTCATGTATTGATGTGGTTTAGTGGATATTGTTAAGAGGGAGGAATAAAGACCTCTTGATGACCTTTACTCTTCCACATGGGTATGTGGTTGATATGACACTATTATGGAGATAATTCTTGATTGACTTATCACTATTTAATGGATATGACTTTCAAAGAATTGAATTTCATTAGATTGAGTTATCTATTTCTATATTTGGAAATATCTACATTGGCAGAGTAAGGGTAATTAGTGGTTATGCTTACTTACAATGATGGTAAGATGATGCTCATTGCGACCTACTCAGGTGATATCTAGATTCTTAACTATTCTATGACTTCTCACAAACAATTGTGGTTGAAGACATTAATGATGAAGACCTCCTTGTAATACTATTGCGCACATATGATATATTCATTTTGATTAATTCCCTATAGTAGGCTTTTGTTGATGTAATTACCTTTTTGGCTAACAATTGTTAAAGATGTCTATTTTCTTTGATTTGGAATGCATTGCAAGGTGGTGGCCTTGCATATATTGTACATGAATATGCTAATATGATGGACTTTTCTGATCCTTTTGTGTCTGAGCCTCTATTATCTGATTGCCTGGAAAATCCATACCATTATAGTTCACCGAGATGGTTGTATCGAAGATTATATATTACCGATTCCTCATCTACAAATTGCAGAACTTGCCCCATAGGATATGCATGTTGTTTCATTATTTATGGTCGTATTCTCCTATCTCAATGCCTGTTATTGAAATGTACATTAAGGACTATAAATTTGGTTCTTTGGGACACAATTTGATTGTGTGGGGAGACCATGAGTTGGTCTTACCAATGAGTAGGTCCTACAAATTAAAAAAAGTTATTGTTTATACTTTTAGTCATGACTAAACATTGTTGATTTTACAGTTTGAATAACATGGGAAGCTTCCACATTCCATGGTGCTGATAGAGATTCTTAGAAACAAGTAAGTTGTTTTTGATAGATAAAAGCAGCAAGAGGGTGCTGGCCTGTGGAACAGGGGACTGGAGGCACATTAACAGCAGGTTAATGGGACAGTCGAAGTATGTAGCATGATTTACTGTTATCACCAGAACTTAAACTTTTACCTCTATCAAAAAAAAAGGTAGCATGTCTGCATAAAAGGAAAATACTAAAGTATCTAAGAACAATAACAACCACCAAAATAATGTTCCAGAGCCGCGCAGGGATAGTCCATAAACAACTATTAAACTTAACGAAACCCCTCAAAACAAAGCAGGGGAACTGAGGAACCAAACTAACAAAAAAGTAGCACAGCATGAACCAACGAGCTAATTTTTCCCTCCCAACTGCTTAGACAGCAGTGATCTCGCCCATTCTTCTTGAAGGAACAGAAAAAGGTCTCTATTGTCAGCATTAGCTTCCAGCTTGCCATCAGACAGCTTCTCCTGCACATTGCAAAGGGTTAAAGCGGAAGCGTGCATCACCCTCAATGTGAATTTGTTAGTCCTCCTGTAGAGGTCCATCAGGTCCTGCATTCCATTTTTTATCTCTGCTATTTCATTTTCAATTTTCACAAACCTGCACTTAAGGGTGCCCGCAAGGTTACTTTTCTCCTCCATACCAGGTGAAAGGGGATTATCCAGGGGGTCGCCTTTGGGACTTCGGGGTGGGGAAAGGCTCATGGCTCTGTTAGGGTTGTTCATGGGGGTATTCTTGACTGGGCTCTTAAAGCCATTAGAAGAACTCTTTTTAGACTCAGTGGAATGTGAGGCATTTTCAGACTGGGAGAGCTCTTTGGAGACCGTCTCCAACATTTTGAGTTTACACTGTTCTTTAGCAATTCTGTTAGACCGTCTTCGGCCTGTCCCGCTTAGGTCCACTTCAAGATTAACCAGGGTTTCGGTTATTTTCTATTTTTTGGGCTTACATTCAGTCTCGGGGGTGTTATCCGCCTCTTTACCATCCAAACAGCCCACAGAGTCAGAAACATAAGACTCAACCAGATCTTCCTGAGGAAGCTTGATACTTTTCTTGCGGGCTTTTTTCTCACCAGTCTCAGGACCTTGAGTAATCCGGATAGACTTGGAGGAGGAATTGGACATCTTGTCCATTTTACCAGCCTCCGTATCTTGGGACATCATCTGAATAACCAAAGGGGGTTGGGGGGCCGGGCAAATGGCTTTATGAAACTGGTAGAGGCAGAGCATCAGACCTTGGTGGAGGATAACTCTGTCTGGGTTGGTTTTAATATCACTAATATTGCTTTCCATGGAGTGTAATAGATAAAAAGGAATGGAGATTAAGTCTTTGTTCCTAATGTGATTCAGAAAAGGAAGGTGATAATTATAGAAGACCGTAAACTTACCTTCAAGAGTGAAGTATTTCATAATGATAACGCAGATTTTAGGCCAGAAGTCGGGCAATTCCTCTCTGCTGAAACCCCCCTGTTTCCTTACTGCTAGCTCCCCTTCCTTGAAGAATTGTTTAAGCCCTGTAGGGTCCGCAGTCCGGCTCATTTTCTTATACTTTCTTCCAACCATCGGAAGTCCTGTAGCCTCAAAAATGACCTCCTCATTGATTTGGAAATGAATGCCTCCCACCGAGACTTTTATGTTATTCCAAGAGGTGACGAACTGTTTGGATATTCTTTCGTCGTGGCCTCCCTTCATCCATTCCATGAAACCCCAACTACCAGACTCTTTACAATAGTGGGTAACCAGAGGGTCCGAGGAAAAGACATTATCTATGTAATCTGGTTCAATCCAGAGTATATTCCCCCCCATTTCCTCAGTCTGAACAACACTCGCTGGAGTATTCTCGAGGAGGCTACTATCGTTGCATGCCATAAAAAACTTCTTTTTTCTGCAACTCCTTTTCAAGAATGGTTTATACCCATCCTGCTTGTTTTGGGGATTTTTGAGATCCGCCACCGTACTGACAAATCTTGCGTATCTCAGTGTAACATAAATGGTAATAATACCATCACTGTCATAAATCGCCAAAAATGCCTTTTTCTCCTGACATCGATCACTCCACACGAACAAAAAGCTCTTATTGAACTTTATGGAACCAAGAGTTTTATTTTTTATAATCATACCGTTAACTCGAAAATGCCAACACGTGTTCGAGGGAGGAGCCAACATAAAATTTCCAGCCTGGCACATTAAGCACTTGTCTTCATTTCTCCCATGATGAGGCACTGAGTCATTAGGGGTAAATCGCTGACTAACGACCAGCTATTAAGCTTGGTTTGTCTTAGACCAATTGCCGCCAAAGAGTCCGCCACCTCGTTACCTTCTCTGTAAGTATGATTTATAGTTATCCGTTGGAAGCTCTCTAGTAGCACACAGATCTCCAAAATGATGGGTCTAGTCCGCCACCCAGCACTCATCCCATTCTTAACTACTTCAATTACAACTTTGGAGTCCCCTTCAATTTCCAGCTGATTAACATTCAACTGTTTAGCAAATTTAATCCCCCAAAGTAGAGCAGACCCTTCCGTCTGTGTGACAGTATAGTTAGTGGTCGGTCCAGCATATGCCAGGAGGCAAGTACCGAGGTGGTCTCTCATCACTCCTCCTCCACCTTGCCCAAGATTATTAACAGCACCATCAAAGTTCAATTTTATCCAGTCCCGAGTAGGGGCATT
>MU226946.1:2580350-2617932 GCA_018584345.1 Thuja plicata
TTAGCCAATGAGAATCCTCTTTTAGTGAGGTTATCCTGGGTTAGGATCTTTCCGTGCATAAGGGTCCACCAGAAGAAGTTTATTTTAGGCGTAAGTTGGGGGATCCAAACCTTCATCCAATCACTCTGGTTGCTCTCTTCCTTAATAAGCAAGTTATAGGCCGATCTAAAAGTGAAGGACCCAGACTGGGTGGGGGTCCAGATGATAGAATCTTCAAACTCAGAGATTTTGAAGCCCTTCAGAATGTCCATTAGCTCTCTGGCTGAGTGCTGAAGATCCGGTCTGTCCCTTAATTGGTTAGAAATATCTATCCAAGTATTTCCATTGATATAGTCAGAAGCTCTATGACCCAGGGCCGGTCTAATGATATCCATTATTGATTTGAATTTAGTACCCAGGTGAGGATGGTTCGTGGTCCACTGGTCGTTCCAGAATCTAATGGATCTCCCATTTCCAATTTGCCACATAGCTCCTTTGGTGAGGAGGGCCTTACACTTACATAAATTAGTCCAGAGTTTTGAACCACTAGGGAGGTCGTTGTTATGAAACCAAGTTCTGAAGGGATGGCCTTGCAAATACTTGGCCTCCATAAGTAAGTTGTTGATAAACATAACTGTTAAGTATTTAGGATTTTTCCATACTTAAGGCAGTTTCAGACTGGTCATTGCTTGGATCACAAAAGAGTTGACACCTTTTTAATAGTTGTAATGCAACAAGTAAGGTGGATGAAAAACAACATAGATGAGGGATATTACTATACTTTCTTGGAAGCTTTTCCTGATCATAAAGCTTCAGTTTTCCATTATGTTTTCAGTTCATTACATAACATTGATTTGGCAATTTATGAGGTGAATGTAGTATTTTTATGTAATTAAGAATGGTGCTTAAGATAAGATACAATTTCATATCAACAATCGAAATATACTAATGTCCACTAAGAATGGTGCTTAAGATAAGATGTCAATCTTTGAACGACTACATTACATGTTTAATAAAGTAGATAAGACTCCCTACCTGCTTATGTGAATATACAACAGCACTTCAGTTCGCTGGACAATTGTACAGACCATTACCTTTTCTCTAAATATTCTTAAGTCTTAGATGTCACTGCTAGAGTTGTATGAAAATCAAATCGATAAAAGAAGACAAATGGGAAATAGCTGGGTAATTGGTAGAAGACAAATGTTTGCTGTAAGTTTTCTCGACAGCATATTTTGATAATTAATCTGCACCAAATAGATAAGATATATATATATATATATATATATATATATATATATATATATTTCTTTAATGATTTGAATGTCTTACCTCTTTTTCTATATCTTTTGGTTTTTCATTGACGTCTATATTTGTTTTCTCCTACATTTTATATCTTAGATTCGTTATAAACATAAAATATTAGATAAAATATCAGTACATTTTCTTTTATATTTCATATCTCTTTCTTTCTTTCTTTATTTCTATATTCATTCCCTCTCAATTTGTCTCCGTTCTCACTCCTTTCTCTGTTATCTTTAAACTGGAGTAATTTTAGGACTATTTTCAACAAATTATTTCATCCACTTAAATTAATCTTTACATCATGACTATGCAAATCAACTTCCTTAATGTCATCCAAATATTGTATAAAGCACAAATATACTAAATATTACATCTTCATCTATTGAATTGTAGTGAAAATTTTATCTTACCTACATTATTCTCCTCTCTCCTCCTATATACTATTAAAAATATAAATGCATTATGCTCACAATAGAGTTACAAATATTATACTCCACCAAATTACTTTGTCTACAACTACTATATAAGAAAACTCAAAATAGACTAACGAATACACCAAATTACTTTGCCTACAACTACTATATAAGAAAAGTACATAACTAAAAACTTATCCATGTACCTTACCTATTCCTATTCTCTTCCTTTCATATAACAACACATTGGCTCCAGCATGGGCAAAATCTTATATTTTTAACAGAATAATTAAAAAGTACCTTTAATACAACAGTGATTCAAATTAACGTGGTTATATACTAGTATTTCAAAAATATTTATCTTTTTAATAATAATTTTCATTTGTTTAGTAATTTATGTATTATTTTATTGAAACTAGCCTATCGGTTCTCTTAATAATATTTTTGATGTGCCTCATAAAAATTCTCTTAATAATTTTTTTGTGTGCCTCGTAAAAATTTTGAAAATTGAAATTTAAAATTTAGATTACAAAATGTAGTAATAAATGATAAATTCATAAAACAGAAAATATTATTTTCATTTATTATACACTACAGTAGTAAAATTTCAAAATTGTACTGTGTTTAAGATTAACTTATCAAAATTAATGTATTCACCTTAGATTACGACTTTTTCAATTGAAAAATATACTAATAATTAATAAAATATATTCAACTAATTACATAGTAATAAATAATATTAATATTATCCATAAACTATTGAACTTTATCAATGAAATAATCATTGCTTATTCATTTGTCTAAATATATTTTGATAAACTAATTTTATTTCACGAAATCCTTCTTAAAGTTTATCCAATAGGGAATGATCCCACAGGGTAGCGATTTTTGTTAAGCCTCCCAACTGAGAGGTCTTAAGTTTAAATATGCATCATTTAAAAAAAGATTTAAAGAATAATGACTTTTCCCTAATAAAATAACCATCTTAAATAAGGCAAACTAGTTAGCTAACCCGAGCTAATTTCACTAATTATAATGATATTTTTTTTCTAATTGTACTGCAACAATTATTATGTAATACTATTATTTTTCTTTGTTCTAAACTCTATCCCAATTAACTTTATAGGTGTAGTATTTTACCATGTTAAACTTCATTTTGTCCATTCATAAAATAAAGTACACTATTCACAAAATAAAGTAGGCGTACTGAAGGTTAACCCTCATATGTCATAGAGAAGAGCCCAAAGAGAAAAATAAACACAGGAAAAGCCTAGAACTAGAACCACTCGTAAAGCCCAAAGAGCTAGAAAACAATAAATTGCCACTTAAACGTTAAGATAAATATTGGTAGGAAACAAAAAAGAATCATTATCATCTAGCTTCCCACATTTATCAATGAGTCTAAGGGTGACATGAGGGAGATAGTACCCCTAATTAGCACTAGTATACTATGTCTTTATTTACACACCTTGACAATAGACCATACACAACTTGGGGAGAATTTTGAAATGCTAGGGGAACCACCATCTCCACCAAAGATAGCCAACCACTATTACTACACATCAACACTCTCCCGCCACCAACCAATGAACACCACCTATAGTTAAAGAATCTATATGGAAAAGAGGTAGAATGTTGCCTAAAAAACCTCTCCAACCCTAACATTGGCGATGTGCACCTTGGGACTGTGGGGCCTAAGAATGCTCAGTAAAGGATCTTTGACTATTTTAGTGGAAATGAGGTAGAGAGAGAATGCAAGAAGAGGATCTATTTAAAGGAACTCTAGAAAATATTCATGGTGCATTCCTACAATTATATAGAATTTCTTTGAGGTCAACTACTTTTGATGACACTTTGTTGGCCTAGATCTAGATCAAAAGTGGCACATTATGAAAAAACTACAAAAAAAACTACATAAAGCTACATAAAAAAAACTTTATTAAAAAAATTTTAAAAAAATAAAAAACAAAAAAACAAAAAAAAACATTTCTATCATTTCACAAAGAAAAGATGATATCCATCGTAAAAGCATGCCAAATTTGGATAAACTTTAATGGAATATGAGGTTATCCCTCCAAAGATCCATATGCCAAATAAAATTTTTTCATTAAAAGAGTTCAAAGAAGTCATGAATTTAAGTTTTTTGCACGAGGACATAAAACAAGAGGTTTTTAAAGGACTCAAGTTGCCCACTAAAGGGTAGCATGTGTTAGGAGTGCCCATATGACTAAGGCTAGAGACTAAAGGCAAGCCTTAGAAAATATTACACTAAATTAAATGGACAAGTTTTATCTTAATAACTACAAACCAAATGTTTTGGAACTATCGTTGCCAAATGGGAAGAAGTGACTAAAAGTGACACTAAATATTTAAAGAAGACACCTTGAGAAGGGGTTGAGAGACCCAATGGTATTCGAATTAAGTCTTGTAGATGTAGAAGGTGGTGATAGGGATCCAATGATAGCCTTTCCACTAGTGATTCAATGAATGAATATGAATCTTCTATAGAATATTCAGAGGTAGAGAACACATAGTAGTGTACAATACTTTTTAATCTTTCTAGGAGATCCAATAGTGTTCTTTCAAATCTTCCCAAGAATGTAAAGTTATAGTGAATATAGAAAATAGCTCTTACGGTGTACAAATATCAAATGTATTAAAGCACAAGGCGCTAATCCAAGGTAACAAAGCCATAGGAGACCGTTTACGAAAGAATAGACCACCAAATGTGTGTTGATTAAAAGAAATGACATCATGAAATCTAGAACAATTCAACCAAAGATAGGGTCTCATAGCCTCCTTAAAATATCAAATACTTTTGGTCACAAAAGTGCCTTCAATGTGGATGAAATATTTCATAACTAGAAGGGTTTTAAATCTTCTCCCATTCCAAGCAAGTCTCTTGACTAGATAACACAAAAACATACAATGTGTGAGAATAATTTCTAGGCTTTATTTTAAAAAATAGTACTAACAATCCATTTGGAACACAGGGATAAACATCATTAATGTGTTGAAAGGAGCCCCAATCCACTAGAGTCACATAGGAGACAAAAAAAATACCCAAGAGTCTGTATGACTTTTTTTATTATCTTATAAATAATCCCATAAAATAATCTCTCAACAACTTCTCTAGTCTTAAATAGGAGGCTATGAGGGAGCACAAAAAGAGTAGTATATACATGGGAAGCCAGTGAAAGTATCTCAGTAATTTATTCAAAGTATCTTGGTAATCCAATAAGATATATTTCTCTTGATTCTTGCAAGGATTGAATTTGAAAGGTCTATGAAGATGGACAAAATGCAAAGGAAATGCCTTGAAGTCTAAATATTTCTCCGTGAGAGCTTTAATTATACTCATACTAGAGAACCTAGGGCGGAGGTAGAGGAAATATTTATAGCCACACTATGTTTTATGCCTCTGAATGATAGAGCCAAAATCCAGGCATAAGGATTCAAGACACTTAAGTGCTTCTAAATGTCATTTTCTCTTATTCAATAAAAGTTAGAAAAGAACCATCCTCAAAATGACCATTAATGAACCTTGAGAAAGTGAATCATGTAGGGAAATTCATCTTCCCAACCTTGAAGAGATAGATTTTAAATTGATAAATATTTAATTCCTTCTAATACTAGAACATATAGAAATGGAGTTAGACGATACCCCGAGTTAGTCAGTCAAAAAAATTCAAGATCTAGAGACTAGTGAGAATTAATGGCGATGCACACAAAGACACCACCAAACAATGAAGTGTAGACCAAAACTAAGGGCACCCAACATTGATAGGATGAAAGTAAATTGAATGCGTTCATATCCATTTGAAAAATCAGAGTGGTTGCAAGAAGTTGAGTCCCATTTATGGGAAAAAATTGGCAGTATTTTCCCTATTTTTCAAAATTTCTATCAATTGACATCAAAATTTGAGGGAGTTAATGATTGAATATCGGAAAACTTTAGTAATAGAAAATGTGATGCTCGTAGTCCAATTTTCAAATATGTAATTTATTTCAATACCCACATGGTAGAAATTAATTTTAGTAGGCATGTTGAAAAACCATGTTTTTAAAATGTTTGAATTGCGACAATACCACACACGTGTACGACAATCATATTTTAACCTAAATAAAGGAATTTGTGTTAATCCTTCTAGAGAAAGATACCTAACACACCAAAGATTGATTAACATATATTTTTTTTGTTGTTGAATATTTGTTTTAATTAATTTTTAATTGATTATAAAGTACATTTTTGAAACATTTGGTGTATGACCATAATACATTGATGAAAATTTCACATTTTTCAAATTTTTTTTTTAATCTTCAAGAGAATTATATGTAGATTGATGTCAAATTTATTTTCCAAAAAACCTTAAAAAAAAAAGGTTACGAAAGTTTTAGTGAACCTCACGATTTTAAGTTTAGGTACCACTTTTGATTAATAAATAATAAAAAGTAGTAAAATTAATTATATCACTATAAAATTTACATTTTGTTAGTAAACAAATTTCCACTTCAAAAATACCAAAAAAAACTGAGTCACAATGCTCGGATGAAAGTGCAAATGCTACTAATGGTTGGAGAATTTATTATTGAGTTGATAACTTTCCTTTTAATTGAAAGGTACAACTCCCTCTTAACATATATGCAATGAATAAAATACTGATATACTTTTCAATAGAAAGAAATAAAGGAAAAATAAAATGTTCTCATAATTATGACATATACGTGAATAAAAATAATATCAACCCATTAGACTAAAAGGAAATGAGATAACGGTCATCTATTCCATAGTCACAATAAAGAATTGGGAGAATAACAAATCTTTATAGATTGTGTGAATATAACTAATTGAAAGTTCATGAAATAAACACGCACATGATATGATATAACAGAAATAAATCTTGAAATTGACATAATAAAACCACAATAAAAATAGAGATACAAATGGATAGAAAGTTTCAAAATAACTCCATTATTTCTTGAGAAAAATAAAAAACTTCAAAGCCTCTTTCTTTATGTACACTAAGACCATGTTGATGACATGTAACTGATTGAATGTTTGAAGATGATAAGTTGATCACCAAAATGCAGAAGGATAATGCAAGACATTAAATAATTTAATGGACTGTATTGTGATTGATGTCAACTTGATATAATCTAATCGGTTATAATCAAAGTGTCAAAGACTTCAGAGGATCAGAGAGATAAAGATTAAGCTTTCTGTAATGCATAAAATACAAGCATTCACATTGTGAATACAACCACGGATAGTCAGTGGAACCCAATAGATAGAGATCACCGACAATCAAAACACAGTGATGCCCGAGCAAGAAAACCAACGGGCATTACCGACAAGAAGAATCACAAGAAAACCCAATGGCTAGAAACATTGTGTAAACCAACGGAGAAGCCCTATGAGAACTGAAGTGTTGAGTGACGCCGTCAAGGAGTTAAACTAAAATTAACTTAAGTTCAAAAATGATAAAATATCTTGATGGCAGAGCTAAATATGGAGTTAACAGGTAGTTATCATTATTTTCATCGACAAGATAAGCCAGAGATAAGTGATTGATTTAAAGTTGATTTTTCCAGTTGGCCAAAAGATCTCAGCGAGATAAAACAAAAGTTTTTCTCTAAATCTAATTGGCGAGAATTATGGATCACACCAAGATGAAGAAGATCAAGAACCTAACAATGGTGATATCATGTCTTTTAATAGACGACTCAATTCATTATGAGTTGGTGTGGGGAGAAAGAGAATAGAGGATGCTAAAGAGAAACTAATGAAGAGAAACTTCATATAGTGCTGATCAACAAGCTGAGGTAAGAGCTAAATAATTCTTCAGACACCAAGAAACAAAGCATAGCATCACCAAGAAGAATCAAAGTGGAGCAAAGGTATAAACACAGTTATATTGATTAGAATAGTTTGTGAGATTACAATATATCTGAAAATCTGCAAGTATAGTTGTATATGTGAACAGATCATACTATTTTAGTTTAACCATTGATTCAGAAAGTCTCTTAACTAAGCGGGATTTAAAGATCCTTTCTATACTGAGATACATGCAATGGAGTATCAAAAATTTTGATCATGAAGATAGAATGAGATGCTAGATACCTATTGATAGGCCAAGTGAGTGTTTGATCAAGGATGGTAGCATAGAGATGCCCGATATCAATTCACAGAATAAAATTTTAAATCCTCTAACAAGGTCACATTAATAGTGTGTTTGTAACCTTTAACAGGGTTTTCTCTTCACCGAGATAACTTTAGAAGAGTGAAAATTTTTGGTTACAAGTCCCAATTGGTTTTTCCCTTAACATGGTTTCCACGTTAAAAATTTATGTGTCAATGTGTTTATGATTCATTCGTTTAGTGTTTTTCATTACACTTAACTTAATTTGATTGATCAGTATACACTAGATAATTTACTGTCTTTCAGTAAATTGTTAGACTGCTAATCGGTAAGTCTACAGTAGAATTTTTTACAAATCATTCCGAGGAGTATTAAATTAATATATGTATTTGGAGGCATTCATCTTATAGGATTGAAGATAACTAGATGTATAATTGTGTGGTACTAACTTTTAAGGGTTGATTATTGGAATATTTTTAAGGCCATTTATTCATCCCCCCTTCTCATTTATTACTAACAATTGGTATCAGAGCTTGTGTGCTTAGAAAAGGAGTTTAACAGCTCAATCAAAAGATCACAAGATGAACAAACAAGATTTTCCCAAGTTGAATAAAGACAACTTTGCATCATGGAAAATTAGAATAAGACTCAACCTATCAGGTATTGGAAATGATATTGGTCAATACTTAGATACTGAATATTTTTTTCCTACAGGACCTCATACTCTTTAGAAATTAAGAGTCAATCATGAGCATAACTAGATGATGATAGAACTTGCATCATCACTCTCTGATGTTGTGTTTGAAGATGTCAAAACCTGCACTTCTCCAAAGCAAATGTGGGATAAGTTGAAGCTTGTACATGGAGGAGATGCCAATGTACTCAGAGCAAAGGCAGAAATCCTAAGAGGGAGGTTTGATGACCTAAGGATGAAAGGAGAAAACATTACTCAGTATAGTAGTAGATTAAAAGAGGTAGTAAATGCTATCCAAGGAGTTGGAGGTACACTTGAGGAGGAGACAGTGGTAAGAAAAATATTAAGAACCTTATTACCTATTTATGATATTAGAGTTTCTATTATTCAAGAAATGAGAGCACTTGCAAACAATACAGTTACTCTAGATAGTCTGATTGATATACTCATTTCATTTGTGATGAATAACTTTTACAATTGTGTCTTACCATCTATAGAATCTCCATTCAAATATTCTATAAAGATAAGTAACTCAAGTCATAGACATGTTGTTAGAAATGATAGTGCTAGTGATAATGAGGATCAAGGACTTGATGAAATTGAAGCACTTATGTCTAGAAGATTGTAGAGAGGCAAAGGCAGATACAAAGGTAAATTACCACTTGTATGTTTCAGTTGTAAAGAGGTTGGACACTTTGCTACAAGATGTCCAAACTGACAATAAGATGATAGAGGAAATGAAAGACCTTATGAGAAGAAGTTTGACAAAGGTGATAATAGAGAATACCAGAGCAACTGACAATTTGACAAGAGAGATACTCGAGACTACAAGGACAAAGGGAAGAGAGCTTGTTATCTAGATTAGAGCAGAGCTGATGAAACTAACACTGAATTAGAAAAAGACATCAAGATTCTATTTGTATCCATGAAGGATGATTCAGATGAAGATGAAGAAAGGTATGTAGAAATTGCACTCATATCTAAAGTTAGTAAAAATGATGTCTGGATCATAGATAGTGACTGCACTCATCATATGACCGGTGATAAACAAAATGTTGAGACTTTTGAATACTATAATGGTGGTTCAGTGAGAATGGGTAATGACACATCCTGTCCATTTGAAGGTAAAGGAACGAGAATGTTGAATAAACTGATAAAATGTGAAAATGCTTACTGGGTTAAATAACTGAATTACAATTTGTTAATTGTTTCTTAGATGAATAACTCAGGTCATAGAGTAGCATTTGAAAATAAGAAGGGATAGATCTTCAATGAAACAGGAAGGTTGATTGGTACTGGTGAAGAGACAAAAGGTAATTTTTTCTATCTTGATGACACTAACACCACTTGTTTGATGGATAGAAATGAAGACTTATGGTTGTAGCACAAAAGATTGTGTCATGTGAACTTTGACAACATGATAAAGATAAGCAACAAAAGGAATGTTAGAGGCTTACCGATGATGACTAAGCCCAGGTATATCATGTGCAAGAATTTTCAAAAAGGTAAGATGAAAAATTCTAGCTTCAAGAGAAAAACCCATAAATCTATTACAATTCTAGAATTAGTCCATACAGATCTATGTGGACCGATGAGGACAAAGAGCTACTATAGACATAGGTATTTCATTCTCTTTATTGATGATTTCTCTAGAATGATGACAATCATGTTTTGAAAAGAAAAATCAGAAGCATTTAAGATGTTTAAATGATACAAAGAAATGGTAGAGAAAAAAGTTAAAAGAAATTGAAATGCTTAAGGTCCAATAGAGGAGGGGAATTTACTTTAGAAGAAATCACTAACTATTGCAATGAGCATGGAATTAAAAGAGAGGTTTCTACACCAAGGACACCACAACAAAATGGAATTGTTGGGAGGAGAAACAGATCAATTGTTGATTGTGAAAGAACATTAATGATTGAGAAAATAATCAATTAAACATTTTGGAGGGAAGTTGTTAGTACTATTGTCTATACACTAAACAAAGTAAAATTGAAGAAGGACACAAAGAAGACACCATATGAGCCTTGGTATGGCCAAATACCCAATGTAAGTTACTTCCAAATCTTTTGTAGTCAATGTTATATATTGAAGGATGAAAGAAATGGAAAAATTGACTACAAAAGTGAAGAAGGTATCTTCCTAGGGTATTCAACCAAAAGAAAAGCTTATAAATGTCTTAACAAGTCATCTAACAAAATCATTGAAACTGCAAATGTGAAAATAGAGGAATTTATGGAAAATAATGATCAGGAAAGAAAAAATGAACCAGAGGACTACAACAGGTTTGTTTATACAGAGCCTAACACTCTACCCGAGCAACAGTGTGTCACTCCCAAGCATCAGATCATTGCACCCAAGCATCAGGCTGTAATTACCAATGATCGGGATAATACTCAAGATGATGTTCTGATCAATGGAGATGAAAATGAAGGTGAAGAAGATAATCAAAATGATGAACACAAAGATAAATGGAAACTTTTCAGGTATGTCAGAAGGCATCATCCACAAAACCAAATCATAGGAGACAAGAAGGTTGGAACAAGAACAAGAAGTAAGTCACTTAACACTAGATGTTTCCTTTGTGATTTTGAGCCTAAATATTTTTAAAATGCACTTGAGAATGAAGAATGGGTCAGTGCTATGAATGAAGAGATAGAACAGATTGAGAAGAATAGTACATGGACACTATAACCGAGACCAGATGACAAGAATGTCATCAGTACCAAATGGATATTTAGAAACAAAGATGAATGAGAATGGATAAGTCACTAGAAACAAAGAAAGATTAGTATGAAAGGGATATGCAAATGAAGAAGGTATTGATTATAGTGAAACCTTTGCACCCATTGCTAGAATAGGAGTTAGAATCTTACTTTCTTATGTAGCATTTAAAGGATTCAAGGTATACCAAATGAATGTCAAATCAACATTCCTAAATGGAATGCTTGAAGAAGAGGTATGCATTGAACAACCAGAAGGGTTTGTTAATACAGACAAGAAAAACATGGTATGTAGACTACACAAAGACTTGTATGGATTAAAACAAGCACCGAGAGCCTGGTATGAAAGACTTCACTCATATCTCATTAGCACAAAATTTGTTAGAACAAGTGAAAATAGCAATCTATGCTTAAAACAAGATACCGATGGTAATATTCTAATTTCTAAAATTTTTGTTGATGATATCATTTTTGGAGGGAATGAATTATTATGCAAATCCTTTGCTGATGAAATGAGCAAGGAATTTGAAATGTCTATGTTTGGAGAGATCAAATTATTTCTTGGTCTAAAGATTCTTTAACAAGATGTAGGCATTTGCATCACTCAGTCCAAATACATCAAGGAAGTGGTAAAGATATTCAAGATGGAGGATTCCAAACTATTTGGAGCACCTATGGATAATTGATGCAAGATGGCAAAGGAGGATAAGACACATGAGGTAAATTAGACCATATATAGATCAATGATTGGAAAACTGATGTATGTTGTTCACACCAAACCAGATATAGCACATGTAGTGGGGATAGTTGCTAGATTCTCTGCTAATCCCAAAGAATCACATATGACTATTGTCAAAAGAATTTTGAGATATCTAGAGAACACTGAGGACTATGGCTTATGGTACAAAACAGAAGGAAAATTTGAGCTACAAGTCTATACAGATGTTGATTGGGCTGGAAACATTGATGACTTAAAGAGTACAACTAGAGGAGCATTCTTCATGGGTGACAAACTTGTCACATGGATAAGAAAGATGTAAGGATGCATCTCTCAGTCAACTGCAGAAGCAAAGTATGTGGCTACTGCTGCAAATTTCTCCAATATTGCATGGATAAACAATTAGTGGAAGGCATGCATATGAAGATCCTTGAACCAGTAATTATATATTGTGATAACACCAGTGCAATAAACATTTCTAAGAATCTAGTCATGCATGCTACGACTAAGCATATTTCTATCAAGTATCACCATCTAAGAGAAAAAGTGAAAGAAAAAGAAGTGACACTAGAATATGTTCAATCAAAGGAACAATTAGCTGATATATTCACCAAGCCATTACTGAAGGATACATTTGAGTATCTGAGATAGAGACTAGGGGTTCAACCCTTGTCTATCAGTTAGTAATCTGACTAGGACGTTGCATCAGCCTACACCACATTTGAAGATGAGTTGTGTTGATGCAGACACTAAGAAGGACAACAACAGATACATCTGTACATTGCAAGGTACATATCTACACTAAAAATCAGATATTGTATTGTTGATGGATAGGGAAATTTAAGGAGTATATTATGCAAAGGTATGGAAGATGATATAGATGATAAAATAAGGAGAAGTATTTTTGTTTGGCATTGTTGTCAAAGGGAGAGAAATATATCATTATCATACAAAGGGGAGAATTACCATTAGTGAGAGAAATATCTCATTACCACAGGGAGAGATGATCTCCATATCACATAAAGGAGAGATATGATAAAAAGAGAGATTATATCATTATCCATGAAGAGAAGTTCCCAAGAATCAAAAAGGAAGAGTTAATCAATATTCTAAGGGAGAAAAATTAATTACATATGAAATATCCACCTAAGGGAGAGAAGTAACAAAGGGAGAGAGTTCAGACAAAAAGAAATAATGTTGTCAAAATAAAAGAGATTATCAAGAAGAGGAATAGTCAAGGAAGGGAACATATCAGAACATGGATATCAGATGATACATCTGTCTAGTGAAGGGATTAAAGATTGAAAACAACCACTCTGCATGAAATAAATCTAATATATTTTTGAGCTTATCGAGAGCCATACATTTGTAATAGTTACATTAAAAAACCTTGATGAAACTATATATTTCATATTGTATTAGTGGTAGTATAGTATGATAATGTAGTATGTTGCCATCAATGCCAAAGGGAGAGATTGATTATATGTAACTGATTGAATGTTTGAAGATGATAGTTTATCACCAAAATGCAGAAGGATAATGCAAGACATTAAACCAATTAATGGATTGTATTGTCATCATTTTCAACTTGATATAATATGATCGGTTATAATCAAAGTGTCAAAGACTTCAGAGGATCAAAGAGATAAAGATTATGCTTTCTGTAATGCATAAAATAAAATCATTCACATTGTGACTACAAAAACCTACGGTAGGTGGAACCCAATGGATAGAGATCACCAACAGTCAAGTCAAAGTGATGCCCGAGCAAGAAAACTGACGAGAAAAATCACAAGCAAACCCAACGACCTAAAACATAGTATAAACCAACAGAGAAGCCCGAGGAGAACTGAAGTGTTGACTGACGCCATCAAGGAGTTAAACCAAAATTAAATTAAGTTTAGAAATGACCAAATATCTAACTGGCAGAGCTAAATATAGAGTTAACTAGTAGTTATCATTGTTTTCATCAACAAGATAAGCCAGAGATAAGTGATTAATTTAAATCTAATCTGTCCAGTTGGAAAAAAAGATCTTAGCGAGATAAAGTAGGAGTTTTACTTTAAATATAATTGGTGAGAATTGTGGATCATGCCAAGATCAAGAAGATCAAGAACCTAACAATGGTGATATCATGTCTATTTAAGAAAGAGAATAAAGGATGCTAAAGAGAATATAATGAAGAGAAATTTTATACAGTGTTGATCAATAAGAAGAGGAAAGAGATAAATAATTTTGTAGATACCAAGCAACACAACATAGCATTGTCGTGCATAATCAAAGTGGAGAAAAGGTATAAACACAGTTATATCAATCAGAATAGTTTGTTAGATTACAATATATCTGAAAATCCGCAAGTATAGTTGTATATGTGAACATATCATATTGTTTCAGTTTAACCATTGATTCAGAAAGTATCTTAACCAAGCAGTATTTAAAGATCCTTTCTATATTGAGATATATCTAATGGAGTATCAAAAATTTTAATCATGAAGATAGCATGAGATGCCAGATACCTATTAATAGGCCAAGTGAGTGTTTGATCAACGATGGTAGCCTAGAGATTCCCGATATCAATTGACAAACTAAAATTTTAAATCCTCTAAAAAGGTCAAACATAACACCATGTTTGTAACCTTTAATAGTGTTGGCTCTACACTGAGCTCACTTCAAAAAAGTGAAAATTTTGGGTTACTGGTCCCAAGTGATTTTTCCCTTAATAGGGTTTCCGCATTATAAATCCATGTGTCAATGTGTCTATGAGTCATTACTTTAGTATTTTGCATTACACTTAACGTAAATGGATTGATAGGTATGCTCTAGATAATTTACTATCTTTCGGTAAATTGATGGACTACTAATCGGTAAATCTATAGTAGAAGGTTTTACAAAGAATTCCGAGGAGTAGTAAATTGATATAAGTATTTGGAGGAATTCATCTTATAGGACTGAAGATAACTAGAGGTATAATTTTGTGGTACTAAGTTTTAAGGATTGATTATTGGAATATTTTTTAGGCCACTGATTAACCCCCCTCTCAGTTATTACTAACACATGTCTCTTTTCCAAAAGAATGTTTCTATCCCTCTCCAAATAATCCCTCTGAATTGAATTTTTTTTACAAAAAATAATATTTGGTTCTTTTTCGGTTCATGTAACAATTTCTCTTTTCAAAAGAATGTAATAAACTTTTCACATTCCCCATAATATGGCTATCTTAAAATGTTTTATATTATTATAAATAGCTACTTCTTTTGACCATATCAATCCTTAGAAAAAAGACTAAAATAACATATCATATGAGCTCGTATGACCATGAAATTAAATCTAGGAGCACTTGGGACCAAAAATAATAGGTGGTTCATCTTTAGGTTTAAGAAATTTGTGACATTTTGGATGGATTTTTCAGGCTACTTTTGAAACTCAGAAAGTCAGAGACTTTTGAAAGTTTTAAATTCATGATATCAGGAGATTGGTAACTTTTGAAAGTCAGGAAGTCAGAGAGTTTTTAAAGTTTGAAAATTAAAGACTATGAAGCATGACTTTAAAAGTTTAAATTTAGAAAATTTCAAAAATGGGCCAACAATAGGCTCTAAAGGGGGACAAGGACTGAACACGATGAAGAGAATCTAGAACTCTAAATGGAAACTAGTGTCTTTTTCATTGGGCTACAAAGTCAAAAATTAATTATAGAGGAAAGGGAATTGCTTACAGATGGTGGAGGAGAACATTACACACCAAAAATAGAACCAAACCAAAAGACAAGAAAAGGAGAACTAACCTAAGACACCTATATGCACTTGGACTAGGTGCAAACAACTCAAATCCCATAAAGACTATAAAAATTATTTTATCGGTTGGGAAAACCAAATACCAATATGGAAAAGAGATATATATCCATGAAGCACCCACATAATCAGAATCCATCTCATGATTTTGGCACAAAACTCTAGAATTAATAAGCCAAAGATATTTTTTCAACAATGCTCGTAAAATAAATAGCAATTTCATATCATATGCCTCTGGAATTTCCTTATCATACTCTTGTCTGCAACCATTACTCCCTACAACATCCAAACTAATATCCCATGCCTGGAAGCAATCAACTAAACCACTACAAGGCCAATCATTAATCAAATGTATCTCATGTAAAACTCGTAGGGAATCAATCTAAAAATTTGTATTACAAACAAGATCTTTATGTGACTGAATATCACCCCCAGTCGGAATGATGTCTTCTTTGTTTGTAATATTTGGCTCAAAACTACCATGGTTCACTAACTCATCTTCGTTCATGACTTGTGAATCAGACATAATGACATCTTCTCTACATAAAATTCATTTCCACTTTCATTTAGGTAGAAATTTGGTATATACATAATATGAGGTTCATCATATTTATTAAATTCGGTCATTACTATCAGAATTATCATGGCTATTTTCAACCTCAAATTTTTTTTTTTTTTTTAACTTTCAAAATTTAGATTCTCAAAATGAAATAACTGAAAAGAAGAATCATTGATAATCTTTTTGTGCAGTCATATTCCCTCTAAGCTCTCCCTATTAGTAGAAAAAGCAATTTTTTTCCTTTCTCTAATAGATGAGGAGGTTGGAATGACTTCATCTGCACTATTTTTTCGCCATTAACATTTGATAGACTTATGGATTCATTATTATTATTTTCATATCAAAAATAATATGCTTCAACTCTTCTATTAATATGAGGGTCAATTTTTACATGTCTTACCTCTTGTCCACACAAGTGTTTTGAATAAAAAAAATGGTGAGGTTCGAAAGTTCAAAAGAAGGATGTTGAGTATTTTGGAAAAATGTAGGCTGAAAACTTGATTTTTGCATGTCTGGGTTCTTTGTAATTTTACTAGACTCAAACTATTCTATGGTGATTTATTTTTCATAAACCACTTAAAATCAAATCATCCTAAATTTTGACCGCCTCTTCTTGTGCAATTTTAATGTCATTTACTTTACTTAATTTCAAACAAAACTGACATGTGGGTGCAAAGAGGAAATAAAAGTGCAAATTTTTAGTTTGTTGCTTGGTTGGTTGAATAGAGATAGGGATCTTCCTAAGTAGTCTATTGAATCTATCCACAAAGTTTCTAATTGATTCACCTTGTTCCTTCTAAACATTGAAAAATTGGTCTAGCAGAGAAACTTCATCGATAGGGCCCTTGTACCTTACCAAGAATTTATTCCTCAATAAATCTAAATCAGTAATACACCTTTCTTCTAAATATTGAAACCAATTTTCTACGAGTCAGATAAGATAGTCAATGAATAATCACACAAAAACATCTTCTTCACTTACCACCAAAATATTACATGAAACTGTAAAGACCAAAATGTGGTTTTTAGCATGTTGATTATTTTCTCCATTGAGATTTGGGACATTCTTTCTTGATCCTTTTGGAAATGGTGAATATTGTGATAGACATCCAAAGTGATTTCCCCATGACTAGGAAGAAATTAATGTCATAGTGCGATTCTAAAAAATAAAGTAGACACCAATCCTTGCTAGCATATAAATTTTCTAGGTACATCTCATTTCAAAGAGATGCTAGCCTCCATGATTGGGGAGACACCATTTTTGGAATAGTCCCAAGGGATAACTGAGAGGGGGGGGGGGGGGGAATNGGGATAACTGAGAGGGGGGGGGGGGGTGAATCAGTTAGTAGAAAGTTAAATTATTTTCTCTAATTAATTACAAAATATCATAAGCACACATTTAAGATAACACAAAAAAGAACACCACAATTTGGTTATGGGGAAACCAAACTAGGTAAAAAACCCAGTGGGAATTAGCACCCACAAGAACTATACTTAAGTATAATAATCCCTGTTAGAAGATATTACAACCCTTTTAGGAGTTGATCTTTACAAAGCAATAAGTACAGTGACCTGGTTAAGGGTTAGAACCTGTTAGGAGTCTTTTACAAATAACCATGTTAGGGGTGAGGACTCATTGTCCAAAAGCTCACTGCTTAATATGGTGAAGGCTACAACCTTCTGTAAAATAGATATACACTATATCTAAAAATGAACTATTTAGTTAGACCTGCTATCTTGATCAGTTCCAATGTATTGTATGCACTTCCCACTTCTTCACCTAGATCTTTGACTGGTGAATGAAATGTCTTTACTATCCCAACACAAACAACATTCTGCTATGTTCTTGTTCTCTCTCCTTTCTTATCATTCACACTTGGTGATATTCAAATGAAATACTATAAGTATCTTCTCCAAAATATATGATATTTATTGGCTTCACAAATCCCTTCAATGCTTCTCTAGTCAGCCAAGCCAAGCACGTAACATAATTAGAACCATGCAACTCAAACTGAATAGACACATCACTTCACATAGTCGGCTCCAGCAAAATTACCCAAACATCATGCTTCAGATGAAACACAATTAGCACCTTTGGTTAATTATATTAGACTCATAACTAAACATAAATCTGAACACACATATACCACAGATAGATGCAATTTAATAATCAATCAAATTACTATAAGTTTTCTAAGAACACTCTTCTAAAACTGTGTCTGGTAAACAGAGTAACATATCTCAACTATTACTGAACATCTGAATCTGTGTGTATGTACATGGAATAGAAACTATGTCTACAACATAAAAACAACCACGCAAGGCATCCACATATCCATACTGAAAAGTGAATATAGTTCACTGTTGTATATTATATGTTGTCATCAATGACAAACATACAGTCAATTATTTGCACAGAAGCAAATATCCAACAATATTCCCCTTTGACATTGATGAAAACATATGATATGAAAAACACCATCAACCCAAAGTATCCTTCTTCTTTTTACAATCATCTCAATATCCTCATCAAAGGTTCCTCTTCACTACTGTCACTCCTCTTACTATGTTTTTATTTTCATGACTATATACTCCCCCAGAGTATATGCTCCCCCTTACTATATACTCCCCCTTTGACATCAATCACAAAGGGTGCCAAATACTATTAAGCATAGGTACTACTCTAGAAGTAGAGTAGTCAACCATTCATCAGTCATAAAGGACTGATGTTCTTGATGCAAATTCTAATTAGACTCAGGAAAGGGAATTACTCCTAGCTTCTCCCTGAGATACTCAAAAGTAAATCTTGATAAAGAATTTGTAAAAATATCCGGTAACTATTCTTTCGTGGTCACATAATCCAACTTTACTTCTTTGTCTACAAAATTTTCTCTTAGAAAATGATATTTTATTTCAATGTGTTTTGTCTTTGTGTGCATCAGAAGGTTCTTTGACATATTGATAGTGCTAGTGTTATCACAGTGAATAACAATAGGATAATCAATCTGAATTCCAAAGTCTTTTCTCATCTATTGGATCCAAACAATTGTAGAACAATTCAATGCTACTACTACATATTCAACCTTAGTTATTGACTGAGAAATACAATTTTGCTTCTTACTTGTCTATGTGACCAATTTATCTCCAAGGAATAATTCTCCTCTTGAGGTACTCTTTCTTTCATCAACACAACCTCCCCAATCAGAATCAATATACACATGAAGTTGTACATTCTTTGAGTTAGGATACCATAAACCATAATCTAAAGTTCCCTTTAAGTATCTGAATATTCTTTTTATTGCCATTAAGTGATTTTGTTTAGGTTCAGCTACAAATCTTCCAACAATTCCAACTGCATTAGAAATATCAGGTCTAAATTGAGTGAGATATATGAGTTTTCCAATCATAGACTTGTATAGTGTCTTGTCAACTATTGTGGAATCATCATCTTTAGAAAGCTTGCTTCCTGTTATCATGGGGGTGCTTACTAGCTTGCAATCTTCCATCTTGAAAGTCTTTAATATCTCCTTCACATATTTAGACTGATTTATGAATATGCCTTTGTCTATTTGTTATACAATTAATCCCAAAAAGTATTTGATAGGTCCAATCATGCTCATTTCAAATTAACTTTGCATCTCTTTTGCAAATTCTACACTAAGCTTGTCATTACCTCCAAAAATAATGTCATCAACAAAGATAGCATCAAGTAGTAATCCTTCAGTTGTCTCTCTAATGAATAAGTTGCAGTCTTTTGCTCCCTTTTTGAATCTAATCTTTGTCAAGTAACCATCAAGTCTTTCATACCATGCTCTTGGGGCATGTTTAAGTCCATAGAGGGCTCTCTTTAGTCTGTATACCATGTCTGGTTTGTCTGAAAGTTTGAATCCTTCAGGATACTCTATGTAGACTTCTTCCGTTAAGTCACCATTTAGGAAATCTTATTTGACATCCATCTGATATACTTTGAACTTCTTGAATGTTGCATAAGCTAAAAATAACTTTATAACTTCCAGTCTTCTCACAGGGGCAAATGTATCAGAATAGTCAATTCCTTCACTTTGTGCATATCCTTTACACACCATTCTTTCTTTATTTCTTATCATTGTCCCATCTTCATTCATTTTTTTTCTGAATATCCACTTAGTTCCAATCATGTTCTTGTTACAAGGTCTAGGGACCAATTCCCATGTGTCATTGTTGATTATTTGATCTAATTCTTCTTGCATAGCACTTTGCCAATCTAAATCATTACACGCATCTTCAACACTTAAGGGTTCAATCTGTGAAAGTAAGCATACCTCTTCATCAATAGTTGAACCTTTTTCTCTAGATCTTGTCAAGACTTTACTACTCTGATCTCCAATGATATCTTCTTTAGATTAGTATTTAGATGTGTATTTTTGAGATTTTAGGTGTGACACTCTCATCTGTAATCTGTGATTCTTCTTGAATTGGTTAAGGTTTATTGCATGATACATCAATACATTCAAACATTTATTCAATAACTATATCCTTATCGATAGGTCTAGGTTCATCTTCAATCATAGGTGCATATTAATAATATCTCTCTTGAATCGTGAACTTCTCATCAATTTTCACATGTGCACTCTCAATGATTTTCTTTAACCTTAAATTGAAACATCTGTTAGCTTTTCCCTTAGTAGAGTAACCAAGAGAAATACCTTCATCGCTTATAGCATCAAATTTTACAACACCATCATCTCTCTTGATGTAGCACTTGCTTCCAAAGATTCTAAATTAATTTACTCTAGGTACATTATCAAACCAATTTTCATAAGGTTTTTTGTCTGTGCTTGGTCTTAGTTGAATTTTGTTGATAGTATATACTACTCTATTGACTACATCTCTCCAGTGGATGTGTAAATCTTTCCCTTCAATCATGATAGTGTGCGTTGTGTGAAGTATTATCCTATTTCTTCTTTCTACAATTCTATTTTGTTGAGGGGTTCTAGGTGCACTTAGTTGTCTTTTGATCCCATGTTCTTTGCAGTACTCAAGAAACATATCAGAGGTGAATTATCCTCCTCTATGAGATCATAGACATTTTATCTTTCATCTAGATTCATTTTCAACTTTAGATTTGAATATTTTGAATTTCTCAAAAGCTTCATATTTGTCTTTCAAGAATGCAACCCACATCATCCTGGAGAAATCATTAACAAACAAAATAAAATACCTTTCACCATAGTATGATCTTGTTTGAGTAGTTCCACATAAATCTATATGTATTAGATCTAATATGTTCTCTATAGAGTTCTATTTGCTTCTGAATGAGGTCCTCACATGCTTCCCCATCACACATTCCCTACACATAGTATCAACTGGTCTTGCAATAATTGCAAGGTCTTTTACTGCCTTTACATTACTTATCTTCACTATGTTGTCAAAATTGATATGACAAAGTCTCTTGTGTCATAGCCTACTAATATCCACTTTTGCAAGAAAACAACTTACTTCAGAGTTAAGATGAAAAAAATTACCTTTGGTTTTTGAGCCTAATGCAATCATGTCTCATTCTTTGTTGTTAATAATGCATCTATTTTTTTTTTAATTCCAACTGATATCCTTTATCTAGAAACTATCCAACACTCAATTGGTTATGATGCAAACCATCAACATACTGAACATCATCTATTTTGTTCTTTCCATCTAATGTGATAGATCCCCTGCCAATGATAGGTTTGGGAGTGTCAAGAATAAATCTAACCATGCCACCTTTGTACCTGTCTAGATGTAAAAATCTATCTTTGTCTCATGTCATGTGATGTGAACACGCACTATCTATGATCCAGTCAGTTCTGATGTCAGCTTGTGATACTAAATCCAATTCTTCTGCTTTCTTTTCATCATCAATTTCTATTTGATCAATCATTTTTTCATTATCCTTAATTGCAACAAATCAAATTTCATCTTCTCCTGAATCATCATCAGTTACACCATCCTCAGCATGATAGCATTGCTTAGTATGTTTGGGTTTGTAATCTGATATGTACTTCTTGACTCTTATAGGACACTTGGATGCAAAGTGGCCAACTTTGTTACATGAAAAAAAATTGAATGGTATTTTTCCTTCATATTTTACTTTACCTTTTCTTTCCTTCTTAGCTATCATAGCAATGATTTCTTCTAGTTTTGTATCCAATTCTTCTTTCTCAACATTACTAGTGATGTTTAAGGATTTCGTACCATGGACTTAGGCTTTGAAATTTGTTTCCATTTTAGGTTCTGTCTTCAATCTTGATATCTCAAATGCTGATAGTTTACTAATCAAGGTTGCTCGTTTGAAGTCCTTTGAGAATTGCATGGCTTCATCCAAGATGTTTATCTAGATTTCATAATTTGCTATCAATATGGTCATCAGTTTGTCCATTATATCATCGTCTGAAATTTCTCCCCTATTGTTCCTGATTCTTGAGACGGCTTCATTAATCCTCTAATTGTAAGCTCTGATTTTTTCTTTAGGAGGCATCTCTAAATTGTTGTATATTTTCTTCCATGTCTTTCTACGTTCATTCTTGGCTTGGATGTCTCCTTCAAACATATCTTCTAGGTATTTCCAAACTAAATAAGCTTTGTCTTCCTTCTTGATCTCAAAAAATTGACTATCAGATAGGGCACTAATTAGGGCTTCTTTGGAAATTGCATTTTGGGTGAATACTTCCTTTTGTTTATTATTAGAATCTTCTTGTGCAAGGTCCTTCAAGGTGGGAACATCTATTGCATGATTATCAATCTCATAAATCTCAAAACCAACACAGTGAAGATGTGTTATCATTTTGTTCTTCTAGTCAAGATAATTCTCTACATCAAACTTAGGACTCTCTTTCCTGAATTATGCCATTTGATCTACCTTAAGCTATTAGGATTTATCTCCAAGGCACTTGGCTCTAATACAAATTGTTGGAATAGTCCCAAGGGATAACTGAGAGGGGGGTTGAATCAGTTATCAGCAACTTAAATACTTTTCTCCAATTAATTACAGAATATCATAAGCACATACACATTTAAGATAACAAAAAATAGAACACCACAATTTGATTATGGGGAAACCAAACTAGGTAAAAACCTCGGTGGGTATTAGCATCCACAAAGAACTATACTTGATTATAATAAGCCCTGTTAGAAGATCTTATAGCCCTGTTAGGAGTTGATCTTTACAAAGAAATAAGTACAGTGACCTGGTTAAGCGTGAAACCCTGTTAGGAGTCTTTTACAAATAACCCTATTAGGGGTGAGGACTCAGTGTCCAAAAGCTCACTTCTTAATATGGTGAAGCCTACAACCTTCTGTAAAACAAATATACACTATATCTGAAAATAAACTATTTAGGTAGACCTACTGTCTTGATCAGTTCCAATGTAGTGTATACACTTCCTACTTCTTCACATAGATCTTTGACTAATGAATGAAATGCCTTTACTATCCCAACACAAACAACATTCTGTGATGTTCTTATTCTCTCTCCTTTCTTATCATTCTCACTTGGTGATATTCAAATGAACTACTATAAGTATCTTCTCCAAAAGATATGATCTTTGTCAGCTTTAGGAATCCTTTCAATGCTTCTCTAGTCGGCCAAACCAAGCATGCAACATAATTAGAACAACTGAAACTGACTAGACGCATCACTTCACATTGTCAGCTCTAACAAAATTACCCAAACGTCATGCTTGAGGTGAAACATGATTAGCACCTTTGGTTAATTATATTGGACTCAAAAATAAACATGAATCTGAACATGCATATCCCATGGATATACGCAACTAAATATTCAATGAAATTACTCTTGGTTTTTTGAGAATATTCTTCTAAAACTATGTCTGGTAAACAGAGTAACATATCTCAACTGTTACTGAACATCTGAATCTGCATGTATGTACATCGTATAGTAACTATGTTTGCAACATAAAAAAAACCATGCAAGGCATCCACATATCCATACTAAAAAGTGAATACAGTTCACTGTTGTATACTATATGTTGTCAATAATGACAAACATACAGTCAATTATTTGCACAGAAGCAAATCTCCAACAACCTTTACATTTATGAGAAAAAAAGACACTAGCACCTTGATTCTTTTCCCAAGTAGAGTCACCAAAAATATGTTAGTAAACTTATTTTCACTTCAAACATACCAACACAAACTGACTTGCAATACCCAATTGAAAGTACAAATCATAGGTTAACAGTTGGAGAAGTTATCATTGAGCTGATAGTTTGCTCTAAATTGACAAGTATAATTATATCTTAATAAATATGTAATGAATAAAATACTGATGTGCTTTTCATGAGAAAGAAATAAAGAAAGACTAGCATTTACTCATAACTATGACATAGATGTGAATAAAAAGAATATCAACCAATGAGAATGAAAGGAAATGACACAAAGCTCATATATTCCACACTCACAACAAAGAATCAAGAAAATAACAACTCTTTATATATTGTGTGAATATTACTAATTCAAAGTTCATGAAATAAACACACAAATGATTTGATATAATATAATGAATCTCCAAGAAATCTTGTAATTAACATAAGAAAACTACAATACAAATAAAGATACTAGTCAACACAAAGTTTCAAAATAACTCCCTTATTTAATGAGAGAAATTAAAGAGTTCAAAGCATCTTTATTTATGTACACAAAGACCATGTTTCTCCTCTAGCAAAATATTTCTATCCCTCTCCAACTAACCCCTCTTAATTGAAAACCTTTTACAATAAATAGTCTTTGGAGCTCTTTTGGTGCATGTAACCATTTATTTTATCAAAAGAATGGAATAACCTTTTCACATTCCCCATTAACTGGCTATCTTAAAATATTTTATATTATTATACATGTAGTTACTTTTTTGTAAACTAGCCTTGTTGATCGTATCACTCGATAGAAAAATACTAAAAGAACACATCATATGAGCTTGTATGACCATGAAATAAAATATGGGAGCACTTGGGACCAAAATATTAGGTGGGTCATCTTTAGATTTAAGAAAGTTGTAAATTTTTTTGGATGCATTTTTTGGGCTACTTTTGAAAGTCGGGAAGTCAAAGAATTTCGAAAGTTTTAAAGTCATGATGTCAGGATATCGGTCACTTTTTAAAGTTGGGAGGTTAGAGACTTTTGAAAGTTTGAAACTTAAATACTATGAATTATGACTTTAAAATTTTAATTTTTTCCAAGATAAAAAATGGGTCAACACATTTGTGAAGTCGGGAGAGTGATAAATCTAATGGTTTTTATTTCGTTAAAAAATATAATCAAGAAGGCCCTAAAAAATTATGGAAAGTCAAATGTATAGAATTCTAGTTCCTTATCCATTATTTTGGATGTCTAAGCATAGGCTTGGTCCAACCAAGGCACTCCTGAACCAAAAACAGAGGAAAATGTATGTTTCATGGTCCATTTTTTATGAAATTAGTGCCCATTTCTTAATTACAATAAAACAATGTGTAAAAATGTGTTTCTAGTCAGAATTTTAAAAAATAAGATAAAAATGTTACCCATTTTTGAAAAAAAGGCCACCCACTTTTTGAAAAAGTGGTGCACATTTTTTAATTTTGGATCAGGCATCCGAACCTAAATCACGCGCCCTTTTTTTCAAAATGGATGCCTTTTTCTAGTGGAATTTTCCAATTGCACAAGACTTTTGTCGAATTGGGATCCAACTTATTGCACTTACCCATCAATTCTGAGGAATATGGCATTCTCTCAAGAGTGAGAAGTCCATTATATTCCCATCCAAACAAGAATAATATTATATAAGATAACTCAGATTTGATGAAGCTAATTTTCTTTGGGTGGATGATTGTTGAAATAAGGTGATATATTTTCCAGTTAAAGCTTTGGGGATGACGTTGTAGGAGACATTGATTATAGTAATCGGTTTCCAATTACAAATGTGTTCTAGGTCACCAATCTTATGTAAATTTTTTATAAATTACCTATATTAATCAATTATCCTAGTGCATTATTATAATAGGCCTCAATTTTGACTTAATAAGACTAAACCTACACGTAACCTTGGAAGGCCTAAAAAACTTGACAAAGAAAGTCATCACATCTTGGAGCCTTATCATGGACCATGGAACTAACAGCTTCCTTTAGATCATCAACAAAAATGAATTGATCTTGGATTAAATGTTGGGCTTTGGAAAATTGAGCTAGGACATCCCTAAGATAGCCTTGAAGGGCTCTAACTCACTAAAGTTATGTGTCCTAAAGTGTGAAAACTTTCTCATAATGTTGAATAAATAGTTGGATAATGTTTGATAGCTTAGAGAGCCTCTTATGACCATCTTTGATTATGTTAATACCTTTTAATATTTTTAAACCTATAGATAATGTGATGCAAACATAAGAATATAGAATTAACCTCCCCAATTTAAATTCTAGGATTCTTATTTCAATGAATCCAAACATTGAAATTCTTGATACTTTTTTGATCTAATTAGAAAAGAAAAATGTAGTTTTTTATATAGAGCCACTTGGCCCTCTAAATTTTTTATTTTTAACAAAAATTAAGGTCATCAAATGAAGGTTTTCTTTAAATATAGGTTAATACCTAAAGGGTAATTTAATGTCATCCCTAAGAAATCATATGAGAATACCACACTTGAATCAACAATGACATGCTAAGAGCCTAAAATAAAAGTTGAGTGTAATGACAATACTCACAATATCTCAATAGTGATGAGTAACTAGATCTTTTAATTCCAGATAATCCGAACCTCTCTCTTGCAGACCAATTGATTGATGGGGAAATTGAGATTATCAAAGCTAATAACTCATGTACTCGCATCCCAAGGGAAAAAGAAAATTATGCTAATGGTCCTAAGAATGCATGTAACTATTGGGTTGAGAAATTATAAATGAAAAATAAGTTTTCTATAGAAAAAGGGATACCCCACTACTTGACCAAAGATTGTTAAACATAGATCTAGCCAAAAAATCTAGTCTCAAATTGGATAGTGATTCTTCTATAAATAAAAAGCTAATTTATTGTTGTGATTCACTATTCTATAGCTCAAAAATTGAGCTTGGGGTCTCTCTCCTGAAATATTTATAAAAAAAATGATGATAGAAAAAGAAAGTTTAATGAAAGGACAATAAATATTGATTCTAGCAATGAAAATTATTGGAAAAAAAAGAGAGAGGATAAATTCTAAAGTATTTTCATAGATTGTACAAAAAATAGAAGAATCCCCTTCACCTACTTCAAAATTAATTTGACCATGTTTAGCTAGAATGTGAAACACTCAAAATTCATTAATAGAAAATATTTGGTTAGGGACTTATGCACAAATATGCAATACCTAGATCTCCTGGGTGTGTGTAGGATCATGGTAGTCCAAGCTATGGCCTCAAGTAGCAATGAAAAATGAGAAAATTAGGGTTAGTCAACTTGACATAAAAAATTTAAGATCTTATCAACCTTGTGTGAAAAAGTTATAAGAACAGAATCTGTAGGAAATTGAATTTAGTTTCTAAAATTCTAGCCCTTATCTTAAAAAAATTAATCTAATTATTGAAAACTTTAGCTTTCAATGTAGTAGTAAAAAAATTTCAGGAAAAAGAAAAAAAGTACGTATATGTTTTACCATCTTAATCATAATAAAATGATGATAAATTTTTACAAGATTCTTAATCTAAATAGTAGACACATACCCAGATCTGACACATAGTTTTGTGTAATTTTTTCCCAAATAAATAATTAATGATGAATTTTATGCTACAAATTATTCAAAATAAAAAAACTCTCGTGTCTCACTACCTTAACTAATTGTAAACTTTAAAATTGTGAAAAACAAAACTTATAGTATGTGAAGCATAGAATGTGACGCGTGTTTCGGATTTTAAAAATTTTAAACCATTTGAAAGTTATAGTTGTTTTTCAATTAGTCTGTCAATTATCACTTTAGAGATAACTCAATTAGAAAATAAGTAATAATTATTTCTTGAACTCAAAATTTGACAGCAATTTTATTGATGGACAACTAATAATTTCTTTAAGAAGCCCTTTTTGTTTCATCAATTTTGGGTGAAAAAAGGTCATCATCTACATGGTAAAAGTATGGAGATCAAAGGAAATATGGTGAACACGTCTTTTGGGTTGACCTTCCACATTTGGCAATGCATATCTGAAACCCATGGAAAAAAGAAAGGCTAATCAGATATACAATATATCCTGCCCAATTTTTCAATGCTTTTTTGAATTTTATGAATTTTTTTTTTACGTTAAATATAATAAATTTCTTTAGCATTAGTATTATATAATTAATTATATTTGTATTATATTAGATAAATTAGTATTATAATATTATTTTTTATTTGTCTATTGTATAGTAGTATAGTATTAGTATTAGATATTTATTAATATTTATATAAAAATAATACCTAGGAGAGAGAGAGAGAGAGTTAATATTATAATAATAAAATTTATAATAGTTATGAAAAAGTAAAATACGTATTAAAAATAAGATGAAAACAAAAAAGTTCAAAATTGCAAATTTGAGGGGAAGCAAAATTTGAGCAGGAGATTTTGGATATCCGATTTGTTTTAGTGGCATCCATAAGCAAAAAATTTCTCTGAGTCCCTCAGTCGGAGAACTATGTTTTTTGCAAAGAATGTCATAGGATTACAGCCGTGGAAGACAAACAACTACCTTTTAAACCCTTTTTCTTGGAATTTCTCTATTATTAAAGGTTTTTGTATTGCGTTTTTGGTCTCACCATGGGGAGTAGTCATTGAAAGCTTAAACGAAAGAGGAAGCTCAAAAATGAAGAGATTGAAGTGTTTAGATAAATGGATTGGGTTGCCCATTATAACAAGAGACAAGGTATTTCAAATATTAATAATATGTGAGGGCATAGGCTCACCCTTAAATGTAGTTTCAAGTGTAGAAGAACATGAATTTGAAATGATTTATGACAATAATATTGAAAATAATAATGTATGGATTGAAGATGAAAATGTAGGATTTAAAAATGAACATGTAGACGTGGACATTGAAAATGATAATCCACTTATTGAATATGAAGGAATTGACAGTGATAATGGTGCACAAGAACCAAATCAATGTTACACATCTCTAAATTATATCATAAATGAAGTCCCTTGGGAGAAAGAAAGACAAAATTCAAATTTGAGAACTTCAAGAACAACAAAATGGTTACTTGAAATTAATGAGAACATAATGATAAATTTTGATGGCAAGAGATCAGAAATAATCGTTTGGTTGTGGATTTCAAAAGTTTTAGATCAATTTTTTAGCCATAGGATGTTGGTTGATAAATGTCAAATGTTTGTGCAGTTGTTAAAGATGAAAAAGATGAGACAAGTATATTAGTCAAAATGAAGATTAGTGTGAAGAAGAAAAAGGAGAGGAATGCTATTATTGTGAAAAATATTTTTAGTGCTCTCAATTCCAGTGGGACGAATACCAAGGAAAAAGACAAGAGAGCCTCTAGGAGGGTTATTACAACGTCCTTAGTAATTCATCATTTGAGAAAGGCTCATTTGATGAGACAAACTTGTGTTGACTTGAATCTAAATCATAATACTTTTGATAGAGCACTTTCAAGAAGAGAAAGACTTGATGATCCTCTTCAAAATGATACATGGGCTTATGGTTAGAGACTTTAGTGTTGTGATAAGAAGCCTACCGATGGGGCAAACAATCAAATTCAACTATTTTGGAAATTTAACTCAAGAGTGTCACCAAATGTGAAGGATGTCTTGAAGTTGAGAATTGGAATTCGAGACCGAACCCCACATCCAAAACATTATTTGGAGGTGAGTCAAACAATGTTGTTCAAAACAATTTGTGAGACACATCCAACATTGCAAATATCACAACGATGTTTTAAATCATTCAAGTCTTTTTTTGTGTGCCTCTTAAGATTCAAGATACTTGTTGTTGCAAATATCATGTGGAGTTTTCAATACACCATGAATTGTTATGATCCCTTCATTTTTCTTTCTATACTAGTGAAATGTTGGAGGAGTGTGGTGCAAGTTCTCTTCCAAAATAATCTAGATTCTTTCTAGATAATTTTTTATGTCCTAGAGATGATGGATGTTTCTTTCATAAACAACATTGATTAAATGACAAGTGCTTAGAGTGTGGTGAGCTAGCAAAATTTGTTTCATGTTTTCATGAGGGTCGTGAATATGATTTTGGAAAGACAATTGTCCAAAAAAAGGTATATGAAACCGTTAAATGTAAATTTAAAAGTGGAGGTGAAGGGTCTAGATGTGATTTGGTTACAAAAGAATGCAATGTAGCTAATTTTATTTCAGATTTTAGGAAGAATTTTTTTTACAATTATGCAAGGCATAGTCACATGTCTAAGTGGTTGGATCAACAATTCAAGATTTATAAGGATAATTTCATGATTGACACTATTATATTCATCGTTGAATTTGTAGAGAACTATACATTGCAGCCCCAAAATGAGTTGCAAGGTAAATATTACAATTCTATTTAGGTTTGTTTTTTTGTGCACATAACATATAAACATTCCCCTGATAATATAGAAGATGACCAGAAGATAATCAAAGAATACCATTTTTGTATGAGTGATGATAGATCTCACTCTCATGAATATTTCCAAAATTTCTTTGATAACTATTTTGAGTGGGTGTGGTAAAATGATATTACAATGGATAGACATCTCATTTGGTTAGATAACTACACAGGTCAATTCAAATATGCTTGCATGTTTTATTGGTTATGTAGAATGCATGTAGAGAGAGGTGTACCTCATATTTGGAGGTTTTTTTAGGTTTGTCATAGAAAAGGGGAGCATGATGGAGAAGGTGCATGTGTAAAGAGATCTCTAGTTAAAGAGAAATGGAGGATTTTAGGTGCTGAACTCTCTGATGCTCATTCTATTGTTGATTGGTGTACTTCAACATTGTCATAGCAGGGGACTCTTGATTCAGTGGTGCACAAATTATTTTGGTTGGTTGAGTTGGACACAATAGGAGATAGGCTGGATTGTAAAACCATGAAGGATTCATCAAAAATGCATTCATGTGGAAGCTCAGATGCTAGTACATGGACCATTTGGATACAATATTTGGCATGTTTTTGTCTAAGTTGTCTTCAGTGTGATTGGGATTAGTGTGAGTCAAGTGAGTGGGTAGATACATGGGTTCCACATTATGTAACTCCTTTATCTATCACAATATCTATAATAAATGATGAAATGGAGTGTTCACTTGACTATGACCAAATTTCAAATTTTCTATAGCCAGGACATGTTTTTCTATTGGTTGCACCATAGGGGAATAATGAGAGATCAAATTACTTGTTAGCACATTATGTACGAGGAAAGAAGAAACTTGCACAATCGATGATAGATGATGATATGTTCACATATCAAACGAGATCATATGTTGTTGCAGGAACATGGTTGAGCACATACATGATTATAAATAATGGCATTCCTGTGTTTTAAGACTACAAGAAGCACAAAATGATTCACATGTATTCACACCTTGTTATAGCAGTAAATGTGAAGATGTTAAAACATCAAGGAAAACCAAAGAGAAAATAACTTTGGAATATTAGTAATGTTGACCATGAATAAATATTCAATACCCTCAAGTAGAGAGATGACCCTTAAGGCACACTTTGGTAGGTAAGTGCAACTCAGTGAAAACTTTTCCATGTTCATTATGCTTATGTTCAATACATTAATTATAGTTTTCTACTTCATTTGTTTGAGAAAATAAACTTGGTTAAGTGTGTGGATTGTAAGTGAATTTGGATACATATATGATATATGTAGAAGATTTAGATATGCATTTGATTAGTCCATCTTTTATGATGGTAAAATTCACTATGCATTGGCTAGTCATGTTCTTTGGTTCATTTACATACTTGTACATTTATAATATTTTTATCAACGTATAAACTTATTTTCTATCTATTAACTTTTATTGTGCCTTATGAATGGAGGGATTGGAATGTTGATGTCATCCATTACCATGTGTTAAACTTATACACTTTGCGAGTGCAAATTACACTTATTTTTTACATATAGTTGTGTATCTAAGATTTTGAGTAATTCTATATGTTAGACTTTTGATAGCATTGATATATTTATTCATAATACCTTGTATTTATAGAAGTGTATTGAGGCATGAAACATGTGTTGTGTATGGTAATGGAGTGGGGTTGTTAAATGACTTAAAAAGTTTGACTTTTTAGGTTGTTGGGAGGGGTGGCTGAATATTACAAATAATTGAATTTTAGTAGAGTGTTGACTAGCTCAATCATGATTAGTTTCAAAGTTCAAATTTCAAACATACCACTAACAATTCAAGAGAATCCAGAATGATTCATTGTGGAAGAAAAATTTTCAAATATATCAGCTCTGGTTGGCTAGGTAAATTCTTTAGGATACCTTTATTTGCTCACATAGCATCAAGAATGTTCCAGCACATGTCAGATTGAAGTGTTCCTAAGGTGCACTAAGCCAAATTTGGAAGTGATTTTTGGAGAGAGATATCTCAGACCTCATGAGAGATATCAGAGATTTGTGAAGTGGACAAGGACAATTTTGGGAAGGTCTAAAATCATGTGGTTTAGTTTTGGAAGATTCCACCCTGATTCCATTTGGTGACCCGATCTCTGTTGGTACAAAAAGTTGCATTGTTGCTCAGTTGAAATTTTCTCAATGGTGCATCTTTAAAACCATTCATCTTGGGAAAAAAAAATCAGCTCCATTAGCTTTAGTTTGCCTGGTAAACACTAGTGGATACCTTTTTTCACCCATGTAGCATCAAGAACAATCCAACACATGTTAGACCTAAGTGTTCCCAAGGTGCACTAAGCCAAATTGGTCAATGATTTCTTGAGAGCGATGTCTTGGACCTCATGAGAGATATTAGAGATCCATGAAATGTACAAGGATCCTCTTAGGAAGGTCTACCAGCATGTGGCTAAGTTCTGGGAGATTCGACTTGGATTCCATTTGGCGACCTAATCTCTGTTGGTGCAAAAATTTGCATTGTTTCTCAGTTGAAAGTTTCTCAATGATGCATCTTTCAAACCGCTCATCATGGGAGGAAATCGTAAGCTCCCTCAGCTCCATTTTTTAGGGAAAATTCTAGTGGATAAGTTTTTTCTCTCACGTAGCATCAAGAATCTTCCAGCACATGTCAGATCTTAGTGTTCCCAAGGTGCACTAAGTGAAATTGGGCAGTGATTTTTGGAGAGTGATATCTTAGACCTCGTGAGAGATATCAAAGATCCATGAAGTGGGCGTTGACCATATTGGGAAGGTCTACTAGCATGTGGATCATTTCTAGGAGATTCCACTCACATTCCATTTGGAGACCCAACCTCAGTTGGTGAAAAAATTTGTATTGTTGCTCAGTTGAAAGTTGCTCAATGGTGCATCTTTCAAACTGTTCATCCTAAGACTAAACCATTTATTCTATTATCTCTAGTTGGGCAGGTGAACCTAGTTACAAAATAGAGGCAATAGGTAAGTCTTGGAGAAAGTTTGGAATGATTTTGGAAGTTGATTCAAGCTTCTAGAGGTAGTGGGTAGGTATTTTCATTCACTTTATGCTATTGGAGGCTATGGTGCATTTGGGAGTTCTTGGGATCATTTTCTTTATCTTTGAAATCAGAAACCTCTTATAGACCTTAATAGTTGTCAAAATAATTGCCTCTTCATCATTAGGGTATGCAAATTTGCAGGTTATTATCCTAGTTGTGGTCTATTACGCCTTTTAATTTGGTTCAAAAAAATATTTTCAAGGCAATTTCTTTGGAAAATATTAGATCTATTACACATGGCAATGCTTGACAAATATATAATATGGAAATGAACATACATAAAATCCATGAAAAATATGTAGTATGGAAATAATATATACATACAATGCATGGAAAAGATATAATATCAAAATGAACATACATACATAAATACAATTCATGACAAAGACATATTATGAAAATAATACATACATACAACACATGCCAAAGATATGATATGGAAATGATACATACATGCAACACGTGAAAAAGATAAAATAACCAGAAATGAACATGTAGATATGTATATTGTAAGGAAAATTAGGTGCGGAAATAACTTCCTACACTAATCTCTATAGGAAAGTATTGTGAAAATTCTTTTAAATCCTTACAATTTCAGATTTGTTAAATACTTTAACAATGATATTGCAGCCACATACCATGCATACAGAAAATAGAGAATGACACAAATGATTTACCCTAGGGAAAACCTTTCGGTAAAAAACCCCAACACTCCAAAACCTACACAATGTATTATCTTCAACACAATGGTTACAACACACTTGTAATACAAGTTCTTTCAGGAGACAATTGACACTCTAAGACAAATCCAGTAGCACCAGATCATACCAACAATACACTCTTTTTGTATCCTTTCTTGTAACCCTAAAAAACACTTATATCGTGCACTTTCCTTTTTAGGGAAACTTCCAAGGATAGCTATATTAGGGTTTTATTAGTTGCCACATGTCTTGCATATCTTCACCTATCATTGAAATCTCCTAGAAATAGCTCTTATATGTCATAGGAATCTGTCATAACCATTTCAACCATGATCTCCTTACACACAATTCAAGATGCTAACACATCAAGTGGACTGACACATCAACATGCCAACTAGACATGTACACTCACACTTAATTACATTATTTGCAAGAAAATACATTTTACAAAACAAATAATAAGAATAAGAATTATCCAAGGTTGAGACACCTTATTCCTAACATATATATGAAATTGTTTTGTACAAAATGTAGCACATGCACCATCTCAAAATAGTTGCAAAATTAACATATCTAGATACAATGTGGCATACGTGATCTAAAAATGTTCCATATGGCATCTCAAAATAAGAAGTCCAACTACAAATGTTTCTACGACATTCTATTCTACTAGTGAATCATCAAAATGAAGCCTCTTCGAAGTAGTCTTTGGCTCTGATAGATCCTGCATTCAAACACAAAAGTGAAACCCCAAGTTAGATTACTTAATTTATATGGTTTCTATAAATAATAAATAAAAATTCAAAATCATAGTCAACAATAATAAATGAACAAATTTTAAAATTGAACTCTCATGTACCTCACCTCTATGTCTCCCCATGCAGTGAGAAGACCTAACATATGTCCTAGATAGAAAAGGGATAATGCCACCAATGTCGACTCCAACCTGTATATATTTGTGAATGTGAGATTGATCTACGAGTTATACTATTTAATGTTAAATACTTGGTAGAAAATATTTGTTTACAAAATAACTAGATTAACATTAAAACTTGCATGTGTTCAACTTTTTTCATGCAATGTTAGTTGGGTCATCAATGATACAAACCCTTGGCATTGTACCTCGCTCAAACTAGGGGTTGCCTACAAAATTCAGATATATACTTTGTACAATCATTACTTGATCATATTATATATGCTTGATAGTAAAATACAAACAAATAAATTTATAAATATATGTACCATGGGACTATCACTGTGAATTGCGATGCATGTTACTCTATCATGGTGAACTGGTCTCACGACATCATCAGACACCACCTTCTGTCAAATAAACCATGTACACTAAAAATGAGTACGCACAAGTGACAAGTATGCATATATGCATATAAAATTTTAAATACTTAATTAAGTTCCTATTGTCAATGCTAGATGCCTGAACCCCCTCACATTTCCCCCTAGTGGAAACTGGTGAAACCTACATTAGTATGTAATAAGATGATCATAAAAATTAGAAAACACATGTATATACTATTATAAAAAAGGAAACCAATGAGTACATTAAAATGTATGTACTGTGGGAGTTTCAAGGCCAAATGAAATGACCCAAAGCATGGACCCCTCCACCTATACCATTTCCTCCTCTTTCATCAACTTAACATAAATGGAACACATAAAGAAACATAAGTGGGAAATCATTATAAGAAAATTCTACTAAAAATATGAACATTTAAACTTAAATACAATGTAACAAGTTAACTATTTACTCCTACCATAACATGAGGATTCCATGGCTCTGCATGCCCCTGATGCACATCCCCATGAGGTGCTTAACTCCCTATAGTGTGTTGTGTAGTATCATCCACCTCGAAGATGTTATATGCATCACTATCATTTAGGGGACCCAAGAACATATTCTTGAACATAATGCAAGTGTGGGGCACACAAACAGGTAAGCTTGTTGATGACGTTGAAGGGATAGAATCATTAACACAATGAGGTAATAATGTAGCACTCTACCTAACCAGTAGATCACTCAAGGTGTGAATGGATTGAATAGTTTCTGAGCTATCCTCAAGAATAATATTAGGATGCTACACTGTAGCAGGTGGTTAAATCTTGAGAGGGGGACATATGTGTGAGATTTCACTCGGTGTGCTAATGGCCTACCCTGAGGAGTGCCTAAGCCTACAACCTAATTTGATCTCATGATCCAATAATTGACCTTGTGACAGAGGAAAAATTTAGCATACAATTCTCTTAAGAAATATAATGGATTTGTGAGACCCACCTCAGACAGTCCTTGTTTCACTGCTTATTTTGTTATACTTTCAGTGTTTTCTATGCTCTCAGTGATTATGTACTTAGACATACTTTGAATTTCAGTGAGACTTTTCATACTTTTGAGGATCGGTGGAATCCTGTGTTATATATTCAGCACCTGATTTTGTAATCAGGGTACTTTTGAGATGTTTATGTTCTAATTTGGTTTCAGCTTATGTTGATGTCTTATATGGATCTAAATGCATGAATGTAATATGATGGAAATGGTTTAGGAAACCGATGCTAGGATATTCAGTTCTCAATGCAATGTGGTTTATATGCTTATATATATTATTGACGATATGTTATGTTTCATATCATGTTGTGTTGGATCTACTGATGTTTGCATTGAGTGTGCAGGAAGAGTTGACCATGGAACTAAATCGGGGACCCAGTTCTGGAAACTATGTATAATACTTGTGTTTACCAAGGTCCTGTCTATATAAAGAGACATGGATCTCATTGTTACATGTTTATTTCGTGAACTTAGTTTGCATGTATGTTATTAATTAGTAAATGTTCTTGTTGTCAAGTCATGTCTAATGTTTTTATTTAATGTGCCAAATTTGGCAAAGTGTTGTAATTTATTATGGACATGGCTAGTAAAGGGAAACCAAGGTAAGTCAAGGGTTAA
>MU226946.1:2618313-2637393 GCA_018584345.1 Thuja plicata
TTTTCCTATTTAGGGGAGATTTTAGGATGAGTTGAGTGTTCACCCACTCTCTACCCTTAGAGACAGAATCCAGTTTGAAGGAGCCTTTGGAGAAGGAAGCTTAGAAGGGATAGCTCAACACCAGTCTTCTTTATACCTTTGTTTTGATCAAGGTTGGAATTCCTTTTAAGTTTTTTTTATGTTATGTATGTTCTTGAGCTCAAGGACTCCATTAATGGAGTCTATGGTTTTTCTTGAAGCTTTTATTTTTGTTGGAAAATTTCTTTTCTTTGTTTCTCAATGTGTTTATTATGTGATTAATTTTGAATGGGTCTTCAAGGTACACTCACCCTTGGGAGGGCAGAGTAGCCTTGGAGGGGTAGTGGAAATGACTCCTGTTAAGTGCAGAGTCTCCCATGTGTGGAGGGATAAACTTGGGGTAACACGATACCCATGAAGCCAAGATGGGCCTGAGGGCGTTTAGGAGGTATAAGGAGGTTATTCGGGATAGCATCTTGTAAAGATGATCCTTGGAAAGTCCATGTGAGGCTTGCATTTACTATTTGTGATCTTGGCTTTCTCCTTCAGTGAGGTCTACCACTACCCCTATTTTCGGGAATGTCTCTTGGAGATACTTCCTCAAGTGCACCTATGTTGGGAAGTTTTCTTGTGTCTGAGTCTCTCTTCTTCTACTGCTTGTTAGATGTATCTGTTTGTGACCCATTCCAGATTGGATCCCAAAGCTCAGGGGTGGCCTTGTAAAGGCCTAGGTTGGGAGGTGAACCTCCATGGTCAACCTCATTCTACCTTGTTTTCAGGTACCTGATGGATATCGAGGATGCATGATACCCTTATGTGAGAAAGAGTATGACTGAAAAGATTTTTAGATTGTAACCTATAAATTATTGGGAGACCTTCAGTGTTGCAATTTGATATTAAGACCATTTTGTAGTTGTAAGCGTACATTATTGTAAATTTCTTACCATGTTTCAATACGAAGGTTCAAAAGAAAATTAACTTGATTAGTGCAAACGCATTCCATTCTATGTTAAGTTTGGTTTTCTAGAAATGTCACTGTTGATTTGTGCATAGCATTATTGAACCATGTTTTAATTTTGTAGCGTTCTTGAGTAATGGAAGGGAGAAATAAATACCTTCCTTTCATTTGATATATATTTTTTTTATAATTCTGGAAAAATATTCAAAAAAGTAGAATGGTTAAAATAGAAATATTATTCCACCATTTTGTGGAGTTTGTAATATAGGTAATTTTGGTAAAATTATTTTTAAAAAAATCAGCCTCTAAATAGTCACTGTTATGACATATACAGTCAAAACTTCACCAGTTTTAAAAAAAAAAAAACTATTTTTAATTGCCTTTAAAATATATATGCATATATATTTATATACATATATATATGGACATACATATGTAAATATAAATGTAAATACATTATAACATTTTAAATGAGGTTATAAAATTAGAAATAAAATAAATAAAAAACAGCGTTGTAGATCACGCGTTTTCCTTTTGTCCGACTGTGTTTTCTTTGAATAAAATTAAATTAGTGTTTGTTTTTGGGGAGGGTCGAAACCCCCCCAACTGTTGATGCGCGCTATGTATCGCATGGGGGCCGCGTGGCCCCGGGCCACCCCACTGTGTATACACAGTGGGGGTGGCGCCGCCGGCCGGCGTCGGCAGCCCCACTGCCTTTCCCCTTCCCCGCGGACGGTGCCGCCACCAGCGCGGCCATCGCACCTCCCACCCTCCTTTCGCCTTGCGGCTGCGTAACCCCCTGCTGCCGCCTTCGTCCGTTTCCACCGCCTCTCTCATAGCCACTAGGGTTTTCGTTAGATCTCGGGTTATTATTTAAATTCGTTTTTATTTTTTTTATATATATGTTTATCTCGGCGATTTTATTTAAATTCTTTTCCCTTTTGTATTATATGATTAAATTAAGAGAATTTTTAGATTAGGCTGCATATTAGATTTATTTATTTTAAAAATAGGGGTTGGTTGAGATATAGATTAAATTAAGTTAGGATATATTTATATATATATATTAATTCAGATTAGAAGATGTTTTTAAAAAAACATGGTATAGGATGTATGACTATATGGCAAGATTATTGTTTTAAATTAGATTGTTTAAAGGGTTTTGATTTACAGGTATATGGAAATTAAATATGTATTGTTTTAGTGTTAGGATTCCAATTCATTTTAGATTAGAATTTTATCATATGGTTTATTCTTTTTTTATATATAGATGTAAGAATTAAGTTATATTGTTTTATTTAGTGGGATATTTAAATGTTAGATTAGATTTATATTTAGATTACTATATAAGTTTTTAATCATATGTTGTCTTAATTATTTAACAGAATAGATTTAATTTATTAACTCCTTTATGGGAGGTAGTTTGATAGATAATAATTTAGGGTTGATTTTAGATAAATGTGCCTTAGGGGGATTTTAATTCAATCGTTATTTTAAATGTTATAATGCTTATTAAGATTAGTATTAAGCTTATATCCATTTGAGTTTTTTTTTATCTATCATTCCTTGTTAGCTTTCTAGCCTCTTTTCGTCACCCTTGACCATTTTTCGTGCACGGTTGACTTTTGGTCAAATGTGGTCAAACCCCGTCCGTCGGTCTCGATAATTGAATCCAATGCTCCTTGCGGCCTCTAGGTCCTTGGATTTCATTTTTCGAGTCATTTGGAGACAGTTGACTTTTTGGTCAACATGGGTTGACTTTTTAGTCAACATGGGTTGACTTTTTGGTCAACTGTCTCATTTTGTGCACCTTTGACTTCTTCTGTGCGTAGTAGACCTTAGTGACACTCCTTCACGTTTATCAAGGATGTTTGACTTTTGATCAACCCTAGTTGACTTTTAGTCAAACTACCTTGATTTGCGTGCGCGAGTCTTCCATAGGGTCCCGTGAACCCTAGCTTGTACCATTCCCTCATTTTTGTGTGCGTTTGTTGTTATAGTGTAGTTTTAGTATCCTGTTTTAATGCATTATTTTAAATTTTTTTGTTTGTGTGTTTTTGCCCAACTTTTGGGCATGACAGGATTTCCAAATTTTTGTGGGGTAGCCTATCAAAAACCTTCCACCAGTGGTCCCAAAAGTGGTCATGAATTGAATAATTTGTGCACCATTTAATTAAAAACATGGTCTTTTTAGGGTCCACTTTTAAACTAGTTTTGGGATCCACAAAAAGGTTACATATGTCATGTTTTCAATAGTTAGGTTCAGTACTTGACCATAATCAAGCCCATCGTCAAACTCAGCGTGCATGGAATCATGCCAAAGAAGTGTAACATTATGTTTATCTGTAAGTTTCTCCATGTTTTCAATAATGGAGTTCAACATGGAAAACATGGGGTGCAATGTGGGGATATTGGCATATGTAGTCTAATATCCTCTAGGCTGATTTAGATTGTCTCTAGTGAGATCATCCAAAGGTCAAGGGTTTGAGACTGGTTGGTCTTCTGGAGGTGGGGTATTGTTTGGAGGTGGTTCTAGATTGTTAACGGGAACATTGGGAGGGTTTTATAATTGGTTTGAGGCCAGGTTTGATTACAAATTTAAATTAAAAAATAAACAAAAACAAAGAAAACTAAAATTTTTTACATACCTCTTCAATTTGGGGGTAAATATAAAATGGGAAAATCAGCTATCAGATAGGTTTCAGATATCCAAAAACCTTGGGCATCATTTGAAATTTTCATAATGAAAAATGAGAACGTAGCATGTGGGCCTTAAAAATAAGTTTTACTAGCAAAAATTAGATATCCAATAATATCAGATATCCAATATTATCAGATATGCGATTACGCTTGTGCTTTTTCTTTTGGTTTGGCTAGGTGTACTCACATCTAGGCCTACTAAAAATTCAACAATATTTTTAGTGCTCCTTTCGATGAGTGAAAAGAGGATTTTTACACATCACCATTTTTTGGCATACCATGATCCTGCACATACCCTCCAATGTATTTAGGAAGTTAAAATGGTTGGATTTCATTAATAATGTGTCATGAATTTTATATGAAAAAATTCCCAAGTGTTTTCTAGTAGTAATGATATAGGTAAGGGAAGTATTTTTTAGAAAGTATCCTAATAAGTATAGCATATAGGTTGTCATTTCTGGAAACATTACTTATTGGCATGGTCACTTAGAGTATAATCCATTCTTAGATATTCTCTTTGGAAAAATGACTAGGTCCGGGAAGAAGTTGCAAGGGTACAGTTGCAATATTTTTCCTAGTGAGCATAGCATGTGTGAAGAAATAAGTCATATTAGCTTCAAGGAATGTATTATAGGATATAGTAGACCTTGAGTTAAGGTATCTTGTATTTTTGATTTGACTAGAGAGAGTTGCAGCTTGATGTGGTTACGTAAAGACATTGTAGCAGTGTAATAGGGAAGATGAGTGGTTATGTTTAAGGGAGTAACATGTGGATTCTAGAAGTGACTTTTTGGATTTGGTTTGGGTCTTACCCTACCTTTTTTCAATATATGATCTCTAACTATACATACTTTATATTTTATTAAGTGTTGTACATATTTTGTGATGTATTTGTGAGCCCATAACAAAGGTTATGAGATCAAGTATATATGTGAAGATGTCTTGAGATGCTAAGGTGTGAGTATGTGATATATAGATGAATTGTGATATCATAATCATACATACGATGTTGTGATCTATAACTAGGACTACTTAAGCATAGAAAATTATTGTATAATTAATTGTGTGATAAATCATAGTAAAGGAAGTTTTGCATTTTAAGAGTAGTGAGCTCCTTGTATTACCCCAAATAGGATTTCTATCCTTTAATAAGGATTTGTATTAAATGTAATATTCATCTCCTAAAAAGGCTATGTCTCCTAACATGGATATTATAATCTTGGTGCATTATTTGAGGGTTTCATCCCCACCATGGTTTTCCCTTGGCCATGGTTTCCTCAATAACAAATCATGGTGTTTTGATTTCTTTACTTTATGTGTATGTTCTCCTTATTTCATTAATTGCATGGTTAAGTTTGAGTTTGTTATATTTAATATTAAAGTGCCACAATACTGATTCACCCCCTTTTCAATATTTCTTAATCCTAACAATTGGTATCAGAGCTTGAGGTCCTTCTAACAACTTGAGGGAGATCCAAATGGATTCAAGTAGTTTGGAGGAAAATTTGGAGGCATCAATTGAAGACCTTGATAAGTAAAAAGATGAAAATGCTGAATTGAAATTCAAATTGAGAAGACATGAGGGTTTCATAAAGAAGCTTAAGGAACAACTTGAACTTTCCAGGAACCAAAGGCAAGATATTGTGGAAAAGATACAGGGGCAATCTAAAAATGATTCATTGGATCTGAATAAACAGCTTGAACAAGAAAAGGACGCATTAAAATGGGAAAATGAAGACACCTCTACTTAGATGGATAAACAAATTCAATGGGTAAAAGAAGAGAAGAAAAAACTTGATGAAACTTTGAAAGGTACTAATGTTTAGATGGAAAAAATGCAAATTGAACTGGATAGTTACATAATTAAGTATCAGGAATTGGAACAATACAACCACATCATTAAGGGGGAACTTGTTGAGGAAAATAATCACATTGAGAAACTTCATGCGAGAAGCAACAAGATTGATGAGAAACTTGAAAAACAAAAACCTAAATGTGATATGACTGAAGTCAGATTTGATGAAGCTGAATATTCTAAATTCAAAGAAAGACAATCTAAAGGAAAGATAGATGAGAAACCTAATTACAAAGAAGAAGCTAATCAGAATAAGGAACCTAGAGGAAAGAATGGACATTTCAAAGGTGGATAATTTGGATTTAACAAATTTGTGCATATGAAGATAGATTGCAGAGGTAAAAATCCTTATAAATCTTTTTCATGCTATTGGTTGAATTTTTATGCATATGTACACAAAAGAGAAGAATGAAGAAAACTTGACCAGTCAAGTACTAAATAGGATTAAATTAGAGAAGAAAACCCAAATAATATTATATGTTACTAATGTAACAAATTTGGGCACATTGCAAGAAATTGTAGATTGGAGGTTAATTAGAACAGAGGATCTGTTACAAAAATTTAAAATGTTGCTAATAATAACTGAGAGGGGGGGGGGTGAATCAATGGCCTCAAAAATTAATCCTTAAATAAACCCTTTAAAACTTATTACCACTTTGAGCCTCTAGTTATATTCATTCCTACAAGATGAATGCCTTGAAATATTTATATAAAATTTCTACTTGTCACAATGCTTTGTAAACCTTATTTTGTATGTTTACCGATAAGCAGTCTTACTATTTACCAAAACATAACAAATAACTAGTGTATACTAATCAATCCAGAATAACTTATGTAAAATGAAAAAAAACCTAATGACTCATAGATACATAACACATGGATTTTTAATGTGGAAACCCTATTAAGGGAAAAACCACTGGGACCGGTACCCCAAATTTTTACTCTTCTGAAGTAAGCTCGGTTAAGAGCCAACCCTATTAAAGGTTACAAACACACTGTTAGGTGTGACCTTGTTAGAGGATTTAAAATATAGTTTGTCACTTAGAATCTGGAATCTAATGCTACCATCCTTGATCAAACACTCACCTGGACTGTCAATAGGTATTGGGCATATCCAATGCTACTTTGTATGATCAAAACCTTTAATACTCCTTGGGATGTATCTCAATTACAAAAGACTTTTAAATCCTACTCGGTTAAGAGACTTGATGCTTCAATGGTTAAACTAAAACTGTAAATTGATATGTTCACAGATACAAATTTAATTCTATATTTTTAGATATATTGTAAGGGCATTACCTCTCTGATCAATATAATCAATTCAATACCTTTTCTCCACATTGTTCTTCTCTATGATGTTGTTTGACTGTTCATCAGTGTCTGCGGAATCTAGCTCTTTCCTCAGCTTGTTGATCAGGTCTGGATGAAGACTTTCTTCTCCTTCAGAATCTCTTCAACATCTATTTTCTTTTTTTACTTCTCTTCTCCCATAAAATTCATAAATAATTAGGTTGTCTCTTTATAGACATGATTCACCATTTCTTATCTTTCTTGATCTTGGCATGATCCATAATTCTCATAGAGATCTTCTTGCCAACTTGACAAATAATCTTTATATCCTTTACTTATCTCCAGGTTTATCTTGTTGATTAAACCAATGATAAGTATCAATTAATTCTATTTGTATGTCTTGATAGCTAAGCATATTGTCATTTCTGAACTATCTATTCTGTCGGTCAATACTTGAGTTAGTTATCAGCTATAACTGACTGTTCTGACGGTGTGACTTTAGTTGTCTTTAGGATCTCCATATGTTGGTCAACACTATAATTTTGTCCATCAGGTCACACTATGCTTTTCTCACCGGGAAACATTGTGACTTTTCTCATCGGTAATGTTGTGTGTTTGATCGTCAGCTAACACTGTGAATTTTCTCTTTTAATTTGTCCATCGGTGCACACTCTATCGGTGTATACAGTCACTTTGTGAATACTCGACTTATATGCATTGCTAATAGCATAGCCTTTGATCCATCAGTTCTTTGAAGTTTTTTGCAGTATTTCCATGACCATACAAAGTATATTAATTTGACATCAATGATAATACAATACATTAATTGATTTAAAGCATTGCATGATCATCAACTTAACATCTTCAAACATTCAATCAGTTATAGTTCATCAATCTCTTCCTTTGGCATTGATGGAAACACACTACATTATCACAGTATATTATTACTAAAACAATATGAAATATATAACATTTGAAGTTCATCAAACTACCAATCTTATGTACTATAACCAATACAAATATCTAGTCCTCGGTAAGTTCATATAACTTAGATTTGATTCTTACAGCTTTATTTTTGTCTTCAATCTCTTTACTTGATAGATGTAGAATCTTTCTTTCTTTGATGTGATGTGTTCTTCTTTTGTGTCAAACTCTCTCCCTTTCACTATTCTCTTTTCTTTTGATGTCTTTTTTCAGCAATTCTCTTCCTTTGTATGTACTCTCCCTTTCTGGTTACATCTCTCCCTTTGGATAATGTGATGGATATATCTCCTCCAATATAATCTCTCCTTTTATAATGTCTCCCTCAAAGATAATGGATCCCTGAGGTGATACCTCTCCCTGAGTGATAATGGATCCCTAAGGTCATAATAGATATTATCTCTCCATTTGACAGCAATGCCAAACATATATTTTTAATAGTAATGCCAAAAAAATCCTTTCTATCCATAATATACTCCTTGAATCTCCCAATCCATTGGCAATACAATAAATCTTGTGCTCAGAGTAGATACTTGTTGTGTATAGATTTATCTTTGAAGTCCATCTTTGTGCTTGCATAAACATGAATCATATTTTGATAATATATAGGTTGATGCAACCTTCTAGTCATTTTACTAACCAGTAGACAAGGGTCTGACCCCTAGTCTCTTTCTCAAGTACTCAAATGCATCCTTGGGTAGTGGCTTAGTAAAGATATTGGCTAATTGTTCCTTTGATTGCACATACTCAAGTATCACATCCTTTGCTTGAACTGGTTCTCTCAAATAATGATACTTAATGGCAATATGCTTTGTTTTAGCATGCATGACTAGATTCTTGGAAATTTTTATTACACTAGTATTATCACAATAGATAATTACTGGTTGAAGAATTTTCATATGCATACCTTCCAGTAACTGTTTGATCCATGCAATATTTGAGCAGTTTGCAGTAACAACAACATACTCTGCTTATGTAGTATATTGAGAGATGCATCCTTGTTTCTTGTTGATCCATGTAACAAGTCTGTCACCCATAAAGAATTCTCCTCCAGTTGTGCTCTTTTGGTCATTAATATTTCTAGCCCAATTAGCGTCGGTAAAGACCTTAAGTTTAAATTTTCCTTCTCTTATATACCATAAGCCATATTCCTTAGTATTCTTTAGATATATTAGGATTCTTTTCACAGTAGTCATATGTGATTCCCTGGGATTAGTAGAAAATATTCCAACTATTCCTACTGCATGTGCAATATCTGGTCTAGTATGTACAACATACATGAGTTTTCCAATCATTGATTTGTACAAAGTCTGATTTACCTCTGATGACTTGTCCTCCTTTTTTGTCTTACATCCAGTTGCCATCGGTGTTCCAACTAGTTTGGAATCTTCCATCTTGAATATTTTCAGCACTTCCTTGATGTATTTGGATTGTGTAATGAAAATACCTTCATCTTGTTGCATGATCTGTAAACCAAGAAAAAACATGATCTCTCCAAACATAGACATCTCAAATTCTTTCCTTATTTCATTTACAAATTATTTGCATAGAATATCATTGCCTCTAAATATGATTTCATTAACAAATATCTCAGCAATCAAAATGTTAGCATTAGTATCTTCCTTCAAATAAAGATTATTGTTTTCACTAGTCTTTTCAAATCCAAAACTTATAAGATAGGAATAAAGTCTTTATTACTAGGTCCAGGGAGCTTGTTACAGTCCATACAAGGCTTTGTGTAGTCTTTATACCATGTCCCTCTTGTCTGGATCAACAAACCCTTCTGGTTTTTCAATGTATACCTCTTCTTCAAGTATTCCATTTAGGAATGCATACTTGATATCCATTTGGTATACCTTAAATCCTTTATATGTAGCATAAGAAATTGATATTCGCACTCCTATCCTACCAATGGGTGCAGAGGTCTCTCCATAGTCAATCCCTTCTTCTTGTGCATACCCCTTACATACTAGTCTTGCTTTGTTTCAGGTGACTTCTCCATTCTCATTCAGTTTGTTCCTGAATATCCATTTTGTACTGATGACATTCTTGTCATTTGGTCTTAGTACAAGTGTCCATGTCTTTTTTTTAATCTGTTCAATTTCCTCATTCATGGCACTAATCCATTCATTATTATCAAGTGCATCATTGATAGATTTTGGCTCAAAATCACAAATAAGACATCTTGTGTTTAGAGACTTACTTATGGTTCTCATACTAGCCTTCTTGTCTCCAATGATATGGTTCTCTGGATGGTTCCTTCTGACATATCTGGCAAGTACAGGTTCAATTCTTTTTCTTTCATCTTGATCATCATTGTGTTCTTCATTTTGATCTCCATCGCTTGGTACATCATCTTGAGCAATATCTTGATTGTTAGTATTTGCAGCCTGATGCTTGGGTGCAATGATCTGTTGCTTTGGAGCTCTACATTGTTGGTTGGGTAGAGTGTCATGTTCTTCAATGTAAACAAACCTATTTGTAGTCCTCTCCTTTTCTTCTTTCCTCTTCATTCTTCTTTGCAAATTCATCTATCTTTACATTTGCACTTTCAACAATTTCTTTAGAGGCTTTATTGGGACATTTATAAGCCTTGCTCTTGGTGAGATACCCTAGAAAGATTCCTTCATCACTCTTGGAATCAAGCTTTCCATTTCCATCATCTTTTAAGATATAACATTGACTACCAAAAATTTTAAAGTAACTTACATTGGGTGTGTATCGATACCATAGCTCATAAGGTGTCTTCTTGGTGTCTTTCTTCAATTGTACTATGTTCAATGTGTAAACAATAGTACTGATAGCTTCCCTCAAAAATATTTGGTTGATGCCTTTCTCCATCATCAGTGTCCTTGCAGAATCAACAATGGATCTATTCCTTCTTTCAGTAATTCCATTTTTCTTTGGTGTTCTCGGTGCAGAGACCTATCTTTTGATTCCATGCTCATTACAAAATTTAGTGAATCCATCTAAAATAAATTCCCCTCCTCTATCTGATCTTAAGCATTTCAATTCTTTACCACTTTTTTTTTCAACCGTTTCTTTCTACCATTTAAACATCTTGAATGCTTCAGATTTATCTTTTAGAAACATTACTGTCATCATTCTAGAGTAATCATCAACAAAGAGAATAAAATATCTATCACCATAATAACTCTTTGTCCTCATGGGTCCACATAGATCAGTATGGACTAATTCTATAATGGCATCAGATGTATGGATTTTTCTTTTGAAACTAGACTTTGTCATATTACCTTTTTGACAATTTTTGCACATGATATTATCAGGCTTAGTCATTGTCAATAAGCCTCTTACATTTCTTTTTTTGCTTATTTTATCATGTTGTCAAAGTTCACATGACACAATCTTTTGTGCCACAACCATATGTCTTCTTTTATAGCCATTAAGAAAGTGGTGTTACTATCATTCAGATAGAATAAGTTACCTTTTGTCTTCTCACCGATACCAATCAGACTTACTGATTTATTGAAGATCTTTTCCTTCTTATTCTCAAATGCTACTTTGTGGCCTGAATTATTCAACTAAGAAACACTCAATGGATTATAATTCAATCCTTTCATCCAATAAGCATTTTCACATTTTATCAGGTTATTAAAAATTATAGTTCCTTTACCTTCAACAGGACAAGGTGTATAATTACCCATTCATACTGAACCACCATTGTAGAATTCAAAATTCTAAAACTTTTGTTTATCACCGGTCATATGGTGAGTGCAACCACTATCTATGATCCAGACATCATTTTTAATAACTTTAGATATGAGTGCAGTTTCTACATATCGTTCTTCATCATCATCTGAATCATCTTTTACTACCACAAATACCATCTCGATGTCTTCATTAGACTCCTTGTTAGTATCATCATCCTTTCATTTAGCTAGGTAACTGGCCGTCTTTCCTTTGTCCTTATAGTCTCAGGTATCTCTTCTCTTTGATTGTCAGTTTCTTTTGTAATCCCCTTTGTCATACTTCTTTTCAAATGACCTATTATTACTTCTGTCATCTTTTCTTTTGTTAGGACATCTTGCAGTAAAGTGTCCAATCTCTTTATAATTAAAACAAACAAGTAGTAATTTACCTTTGTATTTACATTTGTGTCTCTACATTCTTCTAGCCATAAGTGCTTCAATTTCATGAAGATCTTCTTCTTCACTTGCACTATCACTATCTTTTCTCATAGTGTGTTTTTGACTTGATTTACTTATTCTCAAAAAAAATTGAATGTAGACTCTATGCTTGGTAAGACACTATTTTCAAACTTATTCACGTCAAATAAAATTAGTCTTCTAATCAAACTATCTAGAGTAACATTACTATTTGCTATTGCTCTCATTTCTTCTATGGCAGACACTCTAATAACATAAGTAGGTAGTAAGGTTCTTAGAATTTTACTTAGCACTATATCCTCATCTAGTACACCTCCAACTCCTTGGATAGCATTGACTACCTCTTTGATTCTTGTGTTGTACTATGTGATGTTTTCACCTTCTTTTATTTTGAGATCATCAAACTTTCCTCTAAGGCTATCTGCCTTGGCTCTCATAAATTTTTTATCACCACCATGTACAATCTTTAATTTGAACCACATCTACTTTGTAGTTGTGCATGCTTTTACACCTCCAAATTCACCATCGAAGAGTGAGAAAGAAAGTTCTATCATCATGCAGTTGTGTTCATGCTTCTCTCTCATTTGTTCAACTATGGGTGCTCCTATGGGCAACACATATTCAATATCTAAGTATTGAGTAACATCATTTCTAATACCTGATAAGTGGAGTCTTATTCTTCTTTTCCATGAAGCAAAGTTGTATTTGTTCAACTTGGGCACATATCATCTGTTCATCTTGTGGTCTTTTGTTTGAGCTGTTAAAATCCCTTTCTAAGAACACAAGCTCTTATACCAATTTTTAGTAATAAATGAGAGGGGGGGGGGGTGAATCAGTGGCCTCAAAAATTAATCCTTAAATCATCCCTTTAAAACTTATTGCCACTTTTGAGCCTCTAGTTATATTCAGTCCTACAAGATGAATGCCTTGAAATACTTATATCAAATTTATTCTTGTCAGAATGCTTTTTAAATCTTCTTTTGTATGTTTACCGATAAGCAGTCTTACTATTCACCAAAACACAATAAATAACTAGTGTATACCGATCAACCCAGAATAACTTATGTTAAATGAAAAAAAATAAACTGATAACTCATAGACACATAACACATGGATTTTTAATGTAGAAACCCTATTAAGGGAAAAACAACTGGGACCGATACCCCAAATTTTCACTCTTCTAAAGTGATCTTAGTTAAGAGCCAACCCTATTAAAGGTTACAAACACACTGTTAGGTGTGACCTTGTTAGAGGATTTAAAAGATAGTTGGTCAGTTAGTATTTTCCATCTAATGCTACCATCCTTGATCAAACACTCACTTGGCCTATCAATAGGTATTGGGCATATCCAATCCAACTTTGTATGATCAAAATTTTTGACACTCCTTGGGATGTATCACAATTATAAAAGAATTTTAAGTCCTGCTCAATTAAGAGACTTGATGGTTCAATGGTTAAACTGAAACAGTAAATTGATCTGTTCACACATACAACTTTAATTGCATATTTTCAGATCTATTGTAAGTGCATTACCTCTCTAATCAATATAATCAATTCAACACCTTTAATCCACACTATTCTACTCTGAAATGTTGTTGTTCATCGATGTCTGCATAATCTAGCTCTTTTCCCAGCTTGTTGATCATGTCTGAATGAAGACTTTCTTCTCCTTTAGAATCTCTTCAACATCTATTTTCTTTTTTTACTTCTCTTCTCCCCTAAAATTTGTAATGAATTAGGTTGTGTCTTTATAGACATGATTCACCGTTTCTTGGCTTTCTTGATCTTGGCATGATCCACAATTGTCACCAATTAGATTTAAATCAAAACTTTAGTTTTATCTCATAGAGATCTTCTTGCCAACTGGAAAAAGCAGCTTTAAATCTTTTACTTATATTTGGCTTTATCTTGTACATTAAAACAATGATAAGTATCAGTTAAGTCTATTTTTAGCTCTTGATAGCTAAGCATTTTTTCATTTCTGAACTCTCTATTCTATTGGCCAATAATTGAGTTAGTTATCAATGATAACTGATTGTTATGTTGGTGTGACTTTAGTTGTCTTTGGGATCTCCATCTGTTGGTCAACACTGTAATTTTGTTTGTCAAATTACATTGTTCTTTCCTCATCGGGAAAGATTGTGACTTTTCTCATCGGTAATGTTGTGCATTTGCTTGTCAGGTAACACTATGACTTTTCTCATTTACTCTATCCATCAGTGTGCACTCCATCTATGTATACAGTCACTTTGTGAATACTTGACTTATATGCATTGCTAATAGCATAGCCATTGATTCATCAGTTCTTTGAATTCTTTGGTAGTATGTCAATGACCATACAAATTATATTAAGTTGACATCAATGACAATACAATACATTAACTTATTTAATTCCTTGCATGATCATCAACTTAACATCTTCAAACATTCAATTAGTTATAGTTCATCAAATGTAACAATCAAGGACATATAGAAAACTTTTGTAGGTATAATAGAGCTGCAAATAAAAGAATATCTCCACCTATAGTTATAAAACCAAAAATTGGTGATGTTAGAAAAATTTTTGCAGAATACATGGATGAGTTTGACAAATGTTTTGTGAAAGAAGATAACAAGGACAATGGTAAAGTATGGAAACTGAAGGAAAAAGTAAGACTTAAATTTATGGAGAATCAGTAGATGCTATTGAACCCTCTCTTGATGTTGCTACATCAGCCTAAATGTCTAAGCATGGCCTTAGGGGGAGCTTTGGAGAAATATAGCAGAAATCTATATATCCTTTTTGAATGTAGAATAAGTTGATGCATGAGCTTATGGATAGTTATATGATTAGTGTAGAGTCTATATCTAAGATCGCATGGTTATTCACATTATATTGGATGACCACTAGAAATATCGATGACTGGATCTTTGTAGAATTACAGGTTCATCTGGAAATGGTTGAATTTGTGCACTACAAAGTATAAGTTCATTTTATTAAACATTTTTAATCACCACTTGACCAGAACTAAAGGAGACTAGAGGAGAAAGAAAGAAGCTAAATCATTTCCATGATCATTGAGTGTGCATACCCTAATTCACCAAGTAAAAGGTATTTTGATGTTCCGCGAGCTTTTTTTACTATGGATACTACATTTATCTTTGATGTTAGTTAGAGACCGAGGTATAAGTTTCAAAAACACTCTTACAAATCCCTGGAGGATGATCTCGAAGGTGCATTTTAGCAATCCCCATACAAGGTTCGTCATATGGAAGATATTAGGGCATATATAAATTACAAGTATGAAACATTAGAGGATTTTGAAATATTCAAGGAAATGAAAGGCATGATAAAGGATGATGGAACTTGGAATGATGAGTTCTCTCATTTACAAAACCTTAGCATCATGTGAATGAAAAAATTATATGGATTTGATGAGGAAGAATGGATCAAGATCATTCTTAGTAGAGACCATGACCAATTTATATGGATAAGAGAGAATCCTATTAATATTTTCAGCAACTTGATTCATGATATGACTGGATTGGATTATACTAGCATTATCCCTACTCAGGAAAATAACACAAAGAAGAAATTTGAAAATCTTGCACATTCGAAGTGGGAAAAGAGGGCAATGACAATTGTTGACATCTTTCAGAAAGATGTAAGATTAATTTAATTGACTTTGGGATACAAACTTCATTATAAAAGATGACCTAATTTTTCTTTTGCAGGTATAATAATGATGAAATATAACATGGCGAAGGAAAATGTGCAATACAACTTATGTGAAGTACTCAAACAACAATTCCTAGAGAATGATAAATAAATAAAGAGAGACAAATCAAAAGCATTACAGTTTAGATCACTACTGATACATATCTACATTCTTATAGTACACAAGTTTCTTTGAATGCATCCTAGGGGATGGAAAGAGAGTGAACCCATGACTATTCAAGTGAGCCATAGTTATAGAAGACTAAATACTACATTGCTACATGGAGAAATCTTTCGCGTGTTTTAGATTATTCAAAGGGAAATGATGGAAAGAGTTAGAATTCTTGAAGAAATGGTTCAGAAGTACAAAGATACAATATGTTTCATGGTTGAAACTTATTGTGTATGCTTGGACGTAGTAGGACCTAGGAAGAATTGGAGTTACCATACGGGTTATGTGGACAGTGCAAAATTTCTCACCATGCAAGTAGAACATGTTATATCTTTTAAGATTGACTCCATTGAAGAAAGATGGGGCACCTATGAAGAAAATTCTACCAAAATCAGAGATGACAAAACTAGGGCAGCAAGGAAAAGAGAGATTGAGAAAATGTTTTATAATATTGTAGTGTAGGCATTTATATGTCAAGATGAGCTGAAAGAGGTAAGAAAGAAGATAGTAGAAGAAGATTCTGAGTTGACGAGAACTCTTGTTGCAACCCTTCCACCTCCTGAAGTTACAGAGGTTTTTGATTCACCTCCTACTATGGTCATTATACCTAATACCACTCCTACACAACCCAAAAGTTAATCGCAAAGAAAAAGAATGACTAAAATAGAAAGGGAAACATATATTTCTATGAGAAGAACAAGATCCTCTAAACAAAATTTACCTCCAAAAAGGAAGAGGAAAAGAGTGCATACAAAAGAATAAAAGAAGATTGAAGAGGATAAAATTGAGAAGGAAACTGAAGTGATAACATAAGATAAACAAACTGCAAGACAAGTTTGGAAACCTGATCTAAAGATGTTGGCAAAGAGGATAGTTTACCAAGGAAAGATAAATCAATTTTATAAATACTATGAGAGGTACATAATGAAAATGATAAAATTATGATTGAAGACATTGTGATTAATCACATGTAAGTGATTAAAAAGAATCTACTTGAAACTAAAGGTAGTATTCCTAAGGACTTATATGATAAATTAGAAGAAAGGAAGTAGTTAGAACTTAAAGAAGATGAAAATATAAGGGAGAAAGCCATAGAAAATATGCTACCCATTGTTTCACTTGATGAGCATGATATAATAATGAAAGCTATTAAGCTACTCCTAAGAGTAAAAACAAGATTGATAAAGATTATGGGGAGAAAGTATGATGAATTAATAGAGGAAACTAATAGGGATATTGATAAGGTATTAATGGAAGTTGAAAAAAAAAGTCCTTCACCTCCTAAGCACAAGGCTACTAAGCACAAAAAATTTCTGAAATGAGTGTATTATAAATTTGCATCAGTACACATTGACTCATCTAAGAATGAAGATGATAATAACCAGTTCTACAATACATTTAAGAAACCACATTCCTTTATAGTAGGTGTGCCTGCGTATTTGGATGCTTCACATGATATTGGTAACCCTTTTCAAGGGTATGTTGATATTGATACTGAGGTAGACGGAAGCAATGAATAGAGTACATTCAATATAGTAGATCTTGGCACATTGACTAGGGAAGAAATGAAAGGATCTATTGAGGAAGAAGATCAAGGCACTATGGAAGAACTTAGAGAAAGTATGGTTCAGGTAAAGAGGGAAATTGAAATTAAGGTTGAAGATGAGAAATAAAAAATTGTATCCATTCTTGTTTCTTCAACTCTACTATTGGAAAGTGATAATAAACCCTGGAACACTAATGTTGATGACATAGATCATGATGAATTAATGAAGTTTTCATTCACATCATTTTTTAAGGCTAGGCAGCGATCAGAAAAGAGGAAAAAGAAAAATATAAAGGTATTGGACATGGCAATAGATAGAATCAAAAAAGTTCTACCCATACATTTCACCTTTCAAGGAAATGATACAATGGATAAATTGAACAAAGTCCTCGATGAATTTGATGTCCATTTTACTTCTTTCCAGAAGGCCCCAGCTATGAAACTTGAGAGGGAATACATAGAGAAGAAGTTAGATGAGATATGATAGTCATTAAAGTGGGATATCAGCATATTAGACACTGCTAGCTATGGTATTAGGTCATGCATTGAGAATCAAAAGAAGATATACAACTATTGCATAAAACCTTCTAGGGATGTACAAAATGTGTTAGATATAATCCATAATGATAAGAGGAAATTGGATGACTTGGAAAAGAATTCTGAGTCCTCCTCACAATCTATTACAAAGATGGACAAGGAAGTATCTAAGTTATTGGACAAAATGAATGTGCTTGAAACTGAGAAGTCAAGAGTGTTGGGGAAATTTCCTATGTTGAGGAGTATGCTTACTCCTGAACTATCAATTTTGGAGAAACACCTTGATGACATGGAGACAGCAAAAAAATCCATTGATGAAACTCTTTATATAGTACTAAAGGATGTTGAGATCTCATCCTTTACTTTGAATGACCTAGTTATTCATGTAGGTGCGACCTTGGAGAAGATATGGCAAGCAGATACAAAGATATTGGGAACCTCTTTTTGAGATATAATTCAAATGGTATGATTTTTTTGTGAGCGGCCCTACAATTTTAATGTGTATACAATTAATTTTTTTAGTATAAATTTTCCCTTGATGTCAAATGAGGAGTAATAAATGTAGTATGAAAAATGTATAGTCAGTAGTTTGGCATTAAGCACTTAGTGATTTTTCACTAAGTGTTTTCATCAATGTAAAAGGGGGATAATGATGGCAAGTGACATAATGAGTATATCATATATGCTTTCATTTATGGTAACACTACTTATTGGCATGGTTTCTAGGAGTAAAATCCACTTTTTGATACTTTGTTTGGAAAAATTACTGAGTCCAAGAAAAAGTTGACAACGTATAGTTGCGCAACTTTGCCTGGCAAACATAGTAAGTGAAGAATTAAGTCATGAGAGCATTGACAAATGTATTATGGGATGTAATAGACCATTAGTTAAGGTCAATAGTATTTTGGAGTTGACTAGAGAGAGTTACAACATTATGTGGCTATGCCAAGACAATATATTAGTGTAATAGGGAAGATCAGTGGCTGCAATAATTAAGTGAGTAACATGTCGATTCTAGAAGTGCTAATTTGGATTGGTTTTGGTCCTACCCTACCTTTGTCGATATATGATTTCCGTCTACTTAATTTCTATTAGATTATGTTTTGGACACGTTTTGTGATGTATTTGTGAGCCAATTGGAAAGGTTATGAGATCGAGTATATATATTATATGTGTGTGTATATATATACATATACATA